>JAJOOF010012933.1:0-13709 GCA_029582545.1 Solanum lignicaule | reverse complement strand
TTAATTGTCTAAACCAATGTAAAACTAAAGAACAAATATTCAATATTATTGTCATTCTTAGTGTTGAATTGATTTTCTTTTTGCATTAGTATTAATTTAATTTTGATTTAAGTTTTATTATAATTATCAACATCTATGAACTATAATCTTTGTTGGACCATTTCGAATTCTAAGTTTTAAACTTGAAATAATACATTAAAAGATAAAAACTATGAAATAGTATAAGAAATATATTAAAATTATATCAAAGTAAATATTTTTATGTATAAAATAAAATTTTAAAATTACATATATATATAATGTCGGGTTGGTTTGGTCTCGGGTTGTTTTTTTTTAGTTAAAACCAAACCAACCCAAATATAGTCGGATTTTTTTTCCAATACCAAACCAAGTCAAACCAAACCACTAGTCGGATTTTTTTTCCGATTTGACTCGATTTGCGGTTTGATTCGATTTTTGGTTCGGTTTTTTACACCCTATGATGTATATCAACTTCAAGATGCATTATTAGATGGATTTAGCCGTCCTGTTATAGTTAATCATCTTAATTAGTCAATATATCTTCTTTTTTTTTCATTTGTTTACTATTCTATTCCCTTGGTTGATAATATATAATGAATTAATACAGGCGAGATTTGCTGCTGAAAATTAGGATTAATTTATTGGTATATGCGGTCAATGAAGTTAAAACTTGGACGTTATTAGGCGTTCGGTTTGTATTGAGACGTAATTAAATTTATTTGCCTATAAAAATCTCAAATTAAGAGGTAAAGAATTCCCAAAGATGAAAATTTGATTATTCTTAATTAATTTTTATTGTTCATTTCCCTCAACTTAAAAGCTTTATTTAAAATATTTGACATGACAGAAAAATAGTGTGAATTCTGTTTTTTACTCTTCCCGGTATCCTTTTATTTTAGGGAAAAGGGTCTGATATACCCCTCAACTTTGTCATTTAGAGCTGATATGCCCCTTGTTATGAAAGTGACTCATTTATACCCTTACCGTTATACAAACGGCTCACATATATCCTTACCGTTACAAAATGAGCTCATACATAAATTATTTTTTGACTTCTTTTATTATAATTATTTGAGTTTCTTATTCTTATTTTATTTTTTTCTTTCATTCTTTAGTGTAAAGAAAAAATTTAAAACTATTTTTTTTGTCTATATTGTAATTTAATTTTTGTATTTGAAGAAAAAAATTTGGTTAATAAGTTTTACAAGAATATTAGTGAAACATAAATAAATTTGACCATCAAAATAATAAATCTAAATTAGTCATTGAAACGAAAAAAATATGTTTGAGGAGGATTAAATATACTAATATGGGATTATATATATATATTTAAAAAAAATCAAACTAAAATTAATTATTTTCATTTCCGTTAGAGGAAAAGGGTATATGTGAGCCATTTGTATATAAGTAGGGGTATATATGAGCCACTTTCATAACGAGGGTATATTAGCTCTAAATGACAAAGTTGAGGGGTATATCAAACCCTTTTCCCTTTATTTTATCATAACATAAAGTTAGTAACACATGAGATTTCTTCAGCATAAAGGAACCATCAACGAGTTAAAATTTTTAAGTTTATTGATTCTAAAATTTAGAAAAAGAAATAAACTAAATTCGTCATATATATTTATATATCTATATAGAAAAAATGAGTAAAGTAGTCAAAATTCCTAATATAATTAGCTAAAACATCTACATTATGAAATAGTTATTAAAAATGTCATTATGTTATTATTTTAGCAAATATAAAGTATCATAATATAATTAATTTACTATCCTTTTGTTTCTCAAATCAATTATCTAGTTTGACTCTACTACCGGTTAAAAGTAAAAATAAAATAAAATAAGACCCCACATTCTAATATTCTCTCTTTAGATTTTTACCCCAAATCTCTCCACTCTTCCTACCGTTTTCACCATTGTTACCTCCTATACTTGTGTAAGAAATTTCTTCGACTTGTACGATTTCAACATCTGGCAATACTTCGTGCAAATTGGGGTATAATATCCAATTTTGCTCTCTCCTACGTCTGATCAGGAGTCGAACCTGCTCCACAACTTCTCTGCTTATTAGGCTCGAGCGGTTTCCCTGTCGGTTCCAGATCTCTGCCACCGCTCTATGGATGGTTCCGAAAAGACTCTTCTTGAATCCATGGAACTTGATGAATCAATTGTCGGATTGAAGTTAATTGTCCATTCATTCTCAATTCTAAATAACCAAAATACAATTTATTTACGTATTCATTATTTAGGTATTCATCCTAATTGCATATGTAAAACAAACTTTTTATTTTATTTTGTATTTGCAATATCACTTCGTATATCAAATAGTTTGTATTTAGATTTGATTTCGTATTCGTCCTAATGGTATTCCATCAAATTTTGTATTTATATTTGATTTCGTATTCATTCTCAATTCTAAATAACCAAAATACAATTTATTTATGTTATATAGGTATTCATCCTAATTGCAGCAGTAAAACAAATTTTGTATTTTATTTTGCTCATTTTGTATTTTTATTATCACTTTGTATACTAGATAGTTCGTATTTAGATTTGATTTTGTATTCATTTTCCATTCTGAATAACCAAAATACGTATTTATTATATAGGTATTCATACGAATTGCATTAGTAAAATAGATTTTATATTTTATTTGGCTCATTTTGTATTTTCAATATCACTTTGTATACCAGCTAGTCTGTATTTAGATTTGAATTCGTATTCGTCCTAATGGTATACAATCAGGTTTGAATTGTATGGTCTAACTTTTCAATTTAAATGAGTATTTATCGGGCTCAGTTTGTAAAAAGAAGTTCATCCGAATACACATAATGATATTTAAAGAAGTTCATCCGAATACACAAAATCATATTTAAAGAAGTTCATCCGAATACATTTCAGATAAAATTATATTTAAAAAAGTTCAAACAAGTAAGGATAAAAACCTAAAGGAAATATTTTTACCTTTTTAAAAATATTTTCTCCCATGATCTCTCCATTATGTTATTAAAAGTTTGTATTCTTTCAAATTAAATAGACACAGTCAACATTATAACAAATTAAATTATTGACATTTAAAATAAATATTGAAAATGTTGACAAGGGATCCTACTAGATGCTAAAATATTGTTGTTTTGAAAATTTTCCCTATATAAATATTTTCAAATATAAACACAACGTCAATGTAAAAGCTATTGAGTTTTAATTGAATCTAGCTTCAGCTCGAACGCAATCCATTTTGTCGTTGTTGCCAAATAATAATATTGCACGAAATGGTGACGTATAATATTGAACAGAGTATGTAGTTGCTAGAACATTATTGCCAATAAACATCAACATTATTTCTTATATTTTTTATTTTAGACGGTGCGGTCATGTATGACAAAGTATACATATATAATATGGACTTAATTAAGTCAGGGTGATTAATTAATATAATCAGAAAATTTTAAATTGAAGTTCTATATTTGTTTCTAAATAAACTAATATAGTTTAAGGCAAAATTAAAGTAGACCCCAAAAAGGGGATTGAAACCCTACTTGGTTAGTCATTCTGCTAGAGTAAAATAAAAAATATTAACTAGAAATAATGTAAAACTGTGACGTTCATGATAGATGATGTATTTATATAGGGGGTCATAGAGAAGGACGACAACCTGAGTCTAGCAAGATTCTAAAAAATGATGAACATAATATCTTAAATCAATTTTACATCGGAATGAAAGACTAAAGCAATGAGTTTTTCAAAGGAATTGTTCAATATACGTTTATCGAAAAGGGCAAAGAAGATACTTCCACCCATGGTATCAAAAACAAGGGAGTGGCTCAAGGCAATTCTTCCAAACAAAGAATTTCGAAGAAGAGGTTAACTGTTTTATCACTTTAAAGTTTTGTAAATTACCAAAATATGATATTTGTATAATGTATCAATTCTTTTTAGATATTGTATCACTGAGACAATTAATAACACTAATACAAGTACCAAACTAAAAGTTTCAAATATCTATTTTTATCGTTCTCTGCGCGCACAATATAGTAATGTTTTGTAAACCTAACACATATATCATTTGTATATTGTATCAAGTTTTAGTGATACAAAAAATTAAACTGAACCGAACCAATCGAATGCCCACTACGCAGGAATTGGAGAATTCTGTGACAAATTCACCTATACAAGAAATAGATCAGGATAATGAAAATGAGTTTTGGATTCATGTTAATGGAACCATACTATGATTTACAATTCGGGAGTTAAAATTATATTTCCGATTTGAAACGCATCGGAAATGAAGATTTTGTTTTTTTCCTCAGAAAACAAAGGACACATTTATTCAAAATTATTTTGAAGACGGAATAAATGTCAAGAAATTGCCAAACAATGTGATTTTCAATTATTTCTTTAATTTGAAGCATGTTTTTCTAGGAGTTAAAATTGCCAAAAGCCCATTTTTTGAATTCAGGATGAGCCCTCAAACAATACTAAGTTTAGAAATGTGGCCCAGAGAACGGAATGTTATTATAATATAATTTACCTCCAAAAATTAACTTCACGAAACTCTAGCAATATTTAGATTATAACTTTATAATCAAAGAAACTAAACTCTAGTGCCTTTCACCTCTACATAGTTAACCCAATTATATATAACTATCACGAATGTTAAAAACAATTCTTCAAAACTCGGTCATATACTCAAAAAGTGAGTTCATCTGGAGATAACATAAAGCTGATAATAATGTGTGACTGGCTATCTGAAAGCCTTTATTCAAATGAGTTGCAGGGACATGTCCTCAGCTAACTCTAGATGTATGAAAACCTTTATTAAGATGAGTTGCTGGGACAAGCCCTCAGCTAACTCTAGATGTCTGAAAACCTTTATTAAGATAAGTTGCTGGGACAAGCCCTCAGCTAACTCTAGATGTATGAAAACCTTTATTAAGATGAGTTGCTGGGACAAGCCCTCAGCTAACTCTAGATATATGAAAACCTTTATTAAGATGAGTTGCTAGGACAAGACCTCAGCTAACTCTAGATGTATGAAAACCTTTATTAAGATGAGTTGCTGGGACAAGCCCTCAACTAACTCTAGATGTCTGGAAACCTTTATTAAGATGAGTTGTTGGGACAAGCCCTCAGCTAACTCTAGATGAATGAAAACCTTTATTAAGATGAGTTGCTGGGACAAGCCCTCAGCTAACTCTAGATGTCTGAAAACCTTTATTAAGATGAGTTGCTGGGACAAGACCTCAGCTAACTCTAGATGTATGAAAACCTTTATTAAGATGAGTTGCTGGGACAAGCCCTCAGCTAACTCTAGATGTCTGAAAACTAAAGACATAAACAACTGAAATCAAACCATAGAGGTTGTCCTCGAAAGATGAAGACTCACCAAAATGCTACTAAGCTGGCCAGGGATCGTACTAACATCGAGATGGATGCTGGACGTTCGGACCTATATAAAACAACATAGCGCAGAGAGTTTGCGGTCGGTCAGTGATTTAAATGTACTGAATATGCGGGACATGCATCACAAGTATAATAAATTTAATAATAAGATAAATCTAAAGGACTGAACTGATAAGCATGAACTAATGCAATGACTAAGTAAAATAATGTACAACTCATAAGTACTGGACTGAAATAATTAAATACATAGTCATGCAATATCTGAAAAAACTGGATTGTGCCGGATATTAAAATTGACATATAACCATGTGAGCTAGATACAGAGCTTGATGCTTAATTACCATAAAAAGGGATCAACATACCGTGTCAGGGTATACAAACTAATCTGATCTGACTTTGTACCACTAAATTGATAATATGTGCCGACATGGGCTACATAGCCCTGTGGTGATACGCAATTTTGAGATTTAGAAATTGCTACTAAAGGTCTCAGTTAACCCTGACAATGAGCCTTTATCTCAAAATTTCACTCAGTACTACGTAATACTCCCAACCAAATTTATACTAAAAATATAATAATACTGAATAACTCATGATTACTGAAAATTGATGAGTACTAAATAATAGACACGTTATCTCAAAGCATCTTATGCATATGGACTGAATAACAAAGAGTAAAGTAATCATGAAAACCCTCTATATCTTGACTAAAACATGCAATTTAAAATATACAAGTCCAAAGGCATAAAATTTACTTGTTCTGAGGGCTCATGAATATGTACTTAAGTAAACATACTGAAATTCATGGAAAAACATATGCTTATGAATTAGTAAAGAGAGGAAATGAGTTACTTCAAAATTCACAATAATCATAAGAATCCTATTACTCTATAAAATTAATTATTTGAAGATATAAGGTTTTCTTGAAACTCAATGAGTGAAAGGATACCTATTGATGAATTCTCACATACCTAAAAAAAATATACTTGAAGAAAATTTTGTAATTGAACTTGAAGGTGAGGAACCCTAATTTTTCCTTAAGATGAGTTTGATCGCAACATCTAATTGTTCTAAGTATTAGGCGTTGAGGGAGGGGTTTAAGTGAATTGGTTTTTCCTTAATTCTAATAATTAGGATAAGCCAAAACGACATAGTATAGGAATTAGAAGAGTAAAAAGACAAACAATCTTGAAAGAAAAACTATCTAAAGGATCCACAAGGGCATCTACGGTGCGTGGTTCCATCTATGGTCTGTAGAGGCCGTCTGTTAAATACACCAATATTAACAGTCTCTGAAGTTCAATACACGAGACCATCCTACGACCCGTGGTTTCATCTACAGTCTATAGAATCCGTCCGTAAAATGTAAGGCAGTAAAAATTAATAGCTAAGTTTTTTTGCACAACATTTCACGAGGCCAATTCACGGTCTGTAGTTAGATCCACAACCCGTGATTTGAGTTCATAAAACTCGAGTTAAAAATCAAGTCTTTGAAATTGATCTACGAGTATCATCTACGGTCCGTGATTTCTCTTACATTCTGTAGATTGCATTCGTAAATTCTAAAATTTGCTGATTTAAATATCTAAATTCCTCTTGATCTATTAGTTACGATATGATCTAGTCTTAAAATTTCTGAAGTGTTATATTTTTAATCCTTAATCATAGTTAATTAACATATACATTATTACCGTATTAGTCCACTTAACTATATTAAATTTATATAGATTGATGTAACACTAGCGCATGCAAGTATCATATATTATGTTTCTTTTATAAATAGCATTGTCTTCGAATCAATTTATTAAGTAGAATATGAATAGACTTAGAACTCAATGTTTCCATATTATGCTAACAAATAAGAAAATTGGTTAGTCATATACTTGTGTTATCCTACTCCCAAGATACAACAAATAATTTAGTATTTTCTAATAATGTGCACTCTTTTGAGTAGCTAGTTCTACTTTTCATGTATTACATCAAAAACATTATTCTATAGACCAATCATAGAATTGTAATATTGTAAACAAACCTCATATATATCAATAATCTTCCAACTGTGCGATGATGCTTGCAAAGACCTGGTAACCTTGAGACATGTCAAAGAGTAGACAATATTCATTGTCTGCATGGTATGTATCCATAATGCCTGCATTTCATTATTATAAAAAATTTATAACACGTAAGGCCCTGGAGGGTCGACCAATGCTTGAACTAAGATTGTTAATATTAAATGATAAAAACGAAAATAGTACCGTAACCAGTAGTTTGAACATCATAACCCCTGTCCTGTAAACAAATAGTAATGAATAAGTGCATGTTATTACAATAAATTCAAGTTTCTAGAAAACGAAACAAGAAGATTTAATTTGAAAGAAGCTAAGTTATGCACCTGTAGATCTCTTATCAATGGCAAACTACCAGTTGTAGAATATGGTTCTACATACCCAATTACCTCTTCGGTAGCTTTGGATAGTACTTTAAACCCCAGAGAATTGAGATCACAAGCAACGCCAGAATAAGCTTCATCGAAACTTATACTCATACTGCCCCTTATGTTTTCATCTGGGAGAACATATTTTGAAGCAGGGCCGCGAGTATCAAGTTGTTCGATATTTGCATTCAAGTCATCAACATATTCTTGTAATTTCTTTATAACATCTGATACGCTGAAAAAGAAGGATATTGCATTGTTAGAATGTCTACTATTTTCAAGAGATTCGGTTGTTTATAAAGGAACATGAAGGAATAATACATACTTGTAAAATGGAGTCAACCTACAAAATATATATATATATATATATAGTTGTAATTAGATACTATTATCATTTGATGAAAGATTATTACAAAAAGGCTTTAATTTGAAGAAGAAGAAACTTACCTAACATCTCCAGAAATAGTGCACTCACCAGGAATTTGGTTGTTTCCACCCCCAGGATCTGCATGAGCAAATAATTTACTACTTCATAAAAACAATTGGAGAAGATATATATATATGCTCAAAATTTGACAACTTACAAAACCATTGAGTTGGTTTCATGGTGGATGAATTTGTAGACATGGGGAGGGAAATCTCTATAGAAGCGGGTTTGAATTTCTTTCAGTGCTTCCATACCAAGTTCCAAAACATTGATAGCCTAACCATTGAAAATTTTAGTCTAACATTTTAAACAATATTTGTTTACATTCTAAATCATGCCTACACGAAATGTTTCAATTGTAATGATAATTTTTAAAGATGAACGTATCAATGATCGAGGAGAAATGTTGGGTTGCATTGGACGGATTGTGTTATATCCCTTTATTTAGAACATCTTGACCCAATCCATTTTTAACCCAATCAAACTTTGGGTGGGGTTAGTTTGACCCTATAATTAATTTGACACATTCGACTTTTGACCCAACCCACCTATTTAACACTCATATCTAGAACTTGCCTGGTTTGAATCGAAATCATAGGAAGATTTTTGAGTAATGAAAATAAGCCTTCCTTGATATACTGATATGATTTTTATCTTAGTTAGACATGTTGAACCTAAATAAATTCTCTCTTGTTTGGATGGTAGCCAAGTTTCTACCCTAGTCTATTTGTTATCTTCAGGTCTAAAAAATAAAGGAAAAGCAACAAAGAAAATATTGACAAGCACATTCTGAAACCAAACAAGGAAAATTGTGAGAAGGGTTAGAGAAAGGTTGTTGTGCTTGAGCGTTAAAGTATTTGAGTTTAGGGGTGGGTGTTCGGTTCTTCGGTTCGGTTTTATCAAACTTAAGTTTGGTTTTTCAGTTTTCGGTTTTAGAAAAGTGTGCACCGCATATCAAACCAAACTAATTCGGTTCGATTAGGTTCTTCAGTATCCAGTTTAGAAAAGTGTGCACTCTATACCAAACCAAACTAATTTGGTTCGGTTTGATTTAATTTGGTATTTTAAAATCGATTTTTTGGTGCGAAAGAAAAATTAAATGATGATAAATCAAAGTATAAGATATTTCAAAATTTAAAACTATTTTAAGAAATGATGTATGTGTCTCACCATGGAACACTTATTGTGCTAACTAAAAGACTATATTGCCTTTGTCAAAAATATTGTGTCTCCAACTATTTCTTGAGAAAAACAAGAAAGAAGACGGATTCCTTAACATAATGTACATTGATAAAAATGTGTTTGGGTTCCTCTTGGGAATTTATATTTGAAGTTAACTATTGAATTGTACATTTGTTGCTACTTTGATCTGTTCATGAACGACTTAATTGTTAGTTGACTTCTTATTTTTATTTAAGAAAATGCCCATATATATATTTATTTATTTTTAAAATAAAAGTTTGATTTTTTGGTGCACTGAAGTTCTGTGACCCTTACACCGAACCGAAGAACTGAACTTTTGAAAAAATAACACTGACACCGAAACGAAAAACCGAAGAATCAAATTAGTTCAATTCGATTGAGTTTTTTGATTTTCTGGTATTTATGCCCACCCCTACTTGAGTTACTCTTATCTCTATATGTATCTCTAAGATAACATCACAACCTTAAAAAGTCCTACATGATTCCAATTAAAACGCTTCTACTTTCTTGGAGAGCCACATTATAGATAAGCTTATAATACTGTAATTTTAAGCAAACAAATTCATGTTTTTGTTCGGTATTTACCCTAATTTCTGGGTTTTCCTTTTTCAAAACGAAAAATACTAAGTCTAGAGATTTATTTCTTCTAACTTAATAGCATTTACAATGTAATCTTAGGTAGGGTAGACATAAATACCAAATAATCGAAAAACCGAACCGACAAACTAATTTGGTTCTTCGGTTCGGGGTAGGTGTTATTTTATTAAAAGTTCGGTTCTTCGGTTTGGTATAAAGGTCTCAGAACTTTGGTGCACCGAAGAACCAAACTTTATATATATATATATATATATATATATATTTCATGGCGAGACACAATATTCCTTAACATACTTTAAAATTTTTTAAGTATATTATACTTTGATTTTGTCCTCATTTTATTTTTTATTCACACCGAAAAACCAATTTAAGAACACCGAACCGAATTAGTTTGGTTTGGAATACGGTGCACACTTTTCTAAAACCAAAAATCGAAGAATCAAACCAAAGTTTGATAAAATCGAACCGAAGAACCAAACGCCCACCCCTAGTCTTAGGGGTTAAAGAATTTTGGGTAGGGGGAGAATTTGTGGGAGTGAATCTCTTTGTATTTTGAGTGAATTGTGTGAGCTTATTCCTCTCTATATTTTATATTTTTTTTATAAAATGAATTGTTAATTCATCTCCTGTTGTGGATGAAAGTCAATTGATCGTACCACGTTAAATATTTGTATCTCTTATAATATATTTCTTGTTTGTCTTGATCTTTCGAGATTTGCTTGTGTAATAACAACCAGATGTAGTGTGGTATTAAGTTTAAAAGAGTACCTTGTTGGGCAGACCACTGTGGAAACCCTTTCCAGTTACCTCAAGTTTCCATGGTATAACATCACCAGTACCAATGCATGGTTGTTTATCAGCTGTGTCAATCCAGAATCTATATACATACACACACGTATATATAAATAAATTCACTATGCAACGTAATTTTATACCATAGCGTATATACTTACAGAGGACCCTCCTTTAAATTATCAAACCATCCATCCTTATCTAATGCATCCACACCAATCCCTTGGATAGATGCGTTCTCTTCACTCGCTATGAAAATAGCAATCACCGTCGATTTCAATTTTGGCTTCGTCTCTGCTAAACTCTTCATAAGCTCAGTGACAAGAGCCACATGACCTAAACAATCCGTAGTTCCACGTCCTTTAAGTTTATCACCATCGTTAACGCTCAATGAAGACGGATCAAATTCCTGATCATACACACAAAATTATATATGTTAAGATGCAAGATGAC
The DNA here is from genome assembly GCA_029582545.1 of Solanum lignicaule. Classification (NCBI taxonomy): domain Eukaryota; kingdom Viridiplantae; phylum Streptophyta; class Magnoliopsida; order Solanales; family Solanaceae; genus Solanum; species Solanum lignicaule. The sequence continues at coordinate 2,376 of JAJOOF010012933.1, read as the reverse complement.
CGCAATGTTAAGACCAATTAATTACTTCTAAATTACCCATTGATCAGGATTGGCAGGAACAATATCCATATGCATTCCAACAAAAGACACAACTTTTTTTGGGTCAGTATAAGCAATATGATTGATGATCAATGGTCCGCCATTCTTGGTGCTATATGGATTAAGGATTTCAAGAACATGGTTCACAATCCTGTCCTCCTCCGGGATAAGGTCTGGTGGGTTGTTCTGTACATATTTCGACTCGCCGATCACTTTCTTCATAAGAGCTACGAATGAATCCTTGTTTAGATCGCCCAAAATCTGCTTTACATCAGCCATGATAATAATACTAAGCTCACACCTTTAATTTCTTTTCACAAAGTTTGAGAAAATTAAGAGCTCACAATGTATAAATTTCCTTTCCTTTATTTCTGAAAATGAATCCATCACTGTACAAGGTCCTATATTTATACAAAATGAAAAATATCTATTCTGTAACTAACTATACAGCTATCCATTTCTTATTGAATGAAGTGTAACTAATTGCAAAAATAAAATAAAAGATAAGAGGAATATTAGGCTTTCATATTATCTTCAACATTGGGCCTAATCCATTTGATATCAGCTCAGGCCCAAAGTGAGAATGAATATCTCAGGCCCAATGTGAGAATGAATGTTGACACCCTACCTAAAGTTGGAGGGCTATTAGAAACACCCAACTTGCCAAGAAGCTTATGATGAACAAGTCCTGTAAGAGATTTCGTAAAAATGTCGGCTAGTTGTGAAGTAGATCGAACATACGACTAGGAGATGAGTCCGGCTAGGTATTGTTGAGGGATAAAGTGACAGTCAAGTTCGACGTACTTCGTCCATTCATGGAATACCGGATTCTTCGCGATGTGTATAGCTGCAAGACTATCCGAATGAAGAGGCATCGGAAGAGGCACAGGAACAGAGAGGTCTTCGAACAGACGAACTAACCAGGTGAGTTCAGCAACAACCCTTCTCATTGAGCGATATTCAGCTTCAGCAGAACAGAGGGAAATGGAAGATTGTTTCTTCGATTTCCAAGAAATAGGAGAAGTTCCAAGAGAAATATAGTAGCCACTAACTGATCTGCGTGAATCTGGACAGGTACCCCAATTGGAATCACAAAAAGCTGTCAGCTTGAAGGAGGAAGATGAGGAGAAAAATAGACCAAGACCTGGATCTTTCAGCAAATAACGTAGCACCCTCAAAGCAGCAGTTAGGTGTGGTTGACGAGGATCCTGCATGTATTGACTTAGGTGCTGCACAGTGAAAGAAAGATCAGGCCTCGTATTAGTCAGGTAGTTCAATTTACCCAATAAATGTCGATAGAAAGTTGGATCGGTGATAGGCTCTCCATGATTAGCCAATAACTTGATAGTTGGATCTAATGGACAAGAAACAGGACTTAGATATAGAGAATCAAATTCTCGCAAAAGATCCAATGTGAACTTCCTTTGTGAAATAAGCAGACCTTGAGGTTCTCGAACAACCTCCATTCCAAGAAAAAAATGTAAAGAACCAAGATCTTTAATCTTGAATTCTGTGTCTAGGAAACTCTTTAAACTATGTAATTCTGCTTAATTATTTCCTGTCAAAAGGATATCATCCACATAAACAGCAACAATAGAAATAGAATTGTCTGATTTTTTAACGAACAGTGAATAATCATTCAAAGAATGACGAAATCCTTTGAAATTAAGAGCAGCAGTCAACTTAGCATACCATTGTCTGGATGCTTGTTTAAGTCCATAAATGGACTTCTTAAGCAGACAGACATGGTCAGAAGTAGGAGGTGAAACACATGGAGGAAACTTCATATACACCTCTTCATTTAAATCACCATGTAAAAATGCATTGTTAACATCTAATTGGAAAATACCCCAACCATGCTTAACTGCTGTAGCTAAAAGACACGTGATAGTAGTCATCTTGACCACAGGTGAAAAAGTTTCATTATAATCCACCCCTTCCTTTTGAACATCTCCTCTGATCACCAATCTAGCCTTTAGTCTTTCTATACTGCCATCAACATGTTGTTTTGACTTAAAAAACCCATTTAGAAGGTAAAGCTCTTTTTGAAACGACCCCAAAAATACCCGAAAATGTGCTTCGGAAACACCTATAATTGTAATTTCCATATATCTCAAAATCCGTGCATGATTTCGGAAATCCGACTTCATATTCTTGTTTAGGGGGTCAAATTGAGTGGGAAATGAGTCTAACCCAAATTTTAGAGCACCCGTATCAAAATCCGAAATTTCCAAGTGATGCCTTTTCGAGGGTCTACTTTGGAGGGTCATATCTCCTAGCACACAAATTATTTGGGTGGCCAATAATATATCCATGGAAAGCCTTTTGAGTTAGCTA
>JAJOOF010012932.1:0-15549 GCA_029582545.1 Solanum lignicaule | reverse complement strand
AGATTAGCCATTACAGGTCGTGGGCTACACCTAGCCACCAAGGGTTGAGCTTTAGGCAAGGTGAGTCCAGTTCCTTCAGTCATATCAACCAATTCATCGCCAATCCGTCGCCAATCAAAGCACTGAATAATACATCCCAATGACAATGCAACCATTCGAACAGCCAATCCTTCTCCAGGACAACTCCTCCTTCCAGAACCAAAAGGCATCATTTTGTACCCATCTCTAACACCTTCTAGTCCTTCAAATCTTTCTGGTTTGAACTTTCTTGGTTCATCCCAAAGCTTAGGATCGTTGTGTATAGCCCACAAATTCACAAGCAACATTGTACCTCCAGGTACACGGTAGCCTCCCACAGTGGTCTCCTCAGACGACTCGTGGGGGACTAACAGAGGTCCTGCAGGGTACATTCTGAACGTCTCGTTTATAATGCAACGTAGGTAAGGTAGGTTGTTCATGTCTGACTCGTCGATTAGACGTTCATGGCCTATACGTTCGTCGATTTCAGCTTGTGCTTTCTTCAGTGTTTCAGGATGGTTTAACATCAGTGATAAAGCCCATTCCATTGTCCCAACTGAAGTATCAGTCCCTGCTGCTAATAGTACCTACAAATATCAAAATATTTTTAAGTTTTATGCACCGACCGACAGTATAAAAAATATTTACACATGAATAACAACATGAAAGATGAAATCCAGACAAAGTATTTTATTTTATTGAAGTTCTAGAAAGAACATACTTCAAATTTTAAATGAGAAATCCGTACGAATTTTGATAAGATTTTTTTCATACAGGACACAATTGTTTTGGACCTACAAGTGTTTAATTCAAATTGATACAACAACCAACTACAGCCTTATGTTTCAAAGAAAAAATCCTTGTTTATTTCGAAGTCAAAAAAGTCATTAAAGGATTAATATTTTGAGTATTAGTGGCGTCATTTGCCCTTAATCGATTATTTTCTAAGGGAATATTTGACCAAAGTTCATCTAATAGGCTATTAATCAAATTGAAAATACATTAAATTTTCTACACCAAATCCTATCTTTCCAAATTGGAATTACAATATTTTCAACACATTACTTCTAATACAATGATTTATTTTCCATTTTTATTTGGATTTTACCTATTGAGTTATAGACACTCGAATAAAGAATTTGTACTATTAAAGTAATTTAACCTATTGTAGAAGGTTCTATTGTCTTATTTGTTAGGTAACAAATTTAACTTATAATGAACAATACTCTTTCTTTATCTATCTATTTTCTTTTCCTTTTTTAAACGCATATAGTTTGACTAGTAGTGGACTAGTGGCAGGTCTTCATCCATGGTATTCTCCAAATTGGCATTCAACTTTGTACTAAACTTATTGATCAAAGGGACAAACTTGCTGCTACAGGAAGAACCGATCCCTATCAATTTCTATTTGATAAATTACATCTATAGAAAAAAAAAAATACTTGTACTTGAGAAGTTTAGGATTAATGCAATATTGAAGTGACTTACAAGCATAAGGCTTCTGATGATTTCGTCTTTGTAATATTCTGGTTCCTTTTCTTGCAGTGTTAACAACACTTCAATCAACGATTTCTTCTTCCCTTCGATCTCCGAATCAGTACCAGTTCCGTCTTTCTCCAGTCTCTTTCTGCAATCTTTTATCAGTCCCTGCATAAACTCATCTCTGTTCTGTTGCAACACAACTAAACTTTTCTCCAATTTCCTCACCAACAGTTTCAACGCCGGCAGAAAGTCACCGACATTCGTCGCCCCACCGATCCTGAAAGTCTCCTGCACCATTTCCCTGAATCTCGTAGCTTCTTCAATATCCTCCACATCCTCTCCGTAGTACCTGTTGAAAATATAATTAAGTAAATAAAAGTATATATTTTTTTTTCAAAGTTAAATTTTGAATTAGAAAAGGTAATCACGATAAAATAAGCATATATCTTATTGGTATAAGATTTAATTGAACCTCCTTCCCATAGTGAGGGTTCGATTCTCTACTTGGTAATCTCTTCCCCATTACCTATGATGACTATCTGAACTTTCACCTTATCGGTGAGGATTCAATTCTCCATGTACTATAAATTCCTTACCCATTTTTCTTACTTCACAAATACATGTATAATGAGGCATACACAAATAAGAACACGTTCACACAATTGAAGAAATAAAAAAAGTAGTTTCAATTTAAACTTTTAGATGAAATAGTTACAGATTTAATTTGTACCTTTTTCCTGCAATCGTCCTCATCATAACATTCAACATCAGCTCAAAAAACATGGATTTCATATCCACAGATTTTTCAGCCATAGCAGAGGAATTAATCTTCTTAACCATAGATTTCACTTCATCCACACGAATTCCGTGAAGCATTTGAAGACGATGAGTTGAAAACATCTCAACCGAAGTAATCCTCCGTAGATTTCTCCAATGATCTCCATAAGAACTCCAAGCCAACGAAGTAAAATTATAACCTAGATGTTTTCCGGCCATCAAATGAGGGCGATTAGCGAAAACTACATCGTTCTTCGTAAAACACTCTTCTGCTCCCGACGGCGATGAAACCAGAAGAACTTTCCGGGAACCGAATTGGAGGAGAAGAACAGGGCCATGTCGATCGGAGATTTTGGCTAAGGAACGTTGAAGAGGTTTTTTGAAGAGATAAAGATGGCCAATAATTGGGAAAGTTAGAAATGGAGCTGGTGGATGATTATGGAATTTGCGTAAAAAATGTTTGGTGATAATGTAGAGAGCTAGGAGCAGAGGAGCATACAAAAATGTGTGATCCATTGTGAATGGGAAAGTGAATGTGTTTAATTTGTGTTGGTTGAGTTGGTAATTATATTGTTGGGGTTTAAATGGAAAACTTGTGTTGGGGGACATTAGTCAATGGCGTGGATAATGAGGTCAGTTATGTTTTACCATAGTCTTCGACTTTTCTTTGGGTTCTAGAAATTTGAATTAGTATGTCTCTAAAAGAATGTTGTCTTTATCATAAAAAGAATTAAAAATCAGGGGAAATGGTAAAAAAATACCTCTCAACTTAATTTGATAGTTTTACATTAATAAGGATTGTGGTGGAGTGATAAGTGCTCCTTAATCCTTAATCAAGAGGTCTCGGGTTCGAGCTCCCTTGGGTACCGAGTCGCCTTTGTTAGGGCGCGTTTTACCCCCCAATAGGGGACTTTCCAGCGTGAATCCGGATTTAGTCGAGCTCCAATGTGAGTACCCCACATCGGGTGGGAAACAAAAAAAAATAGTTAGTTTTACCCTTTGATATACTATCTGGTCATTTGTATCAGCGCCGATTCATGTCTGGCCCTCGCCCTATTTCTAAAGATAGATAGAAAAGGTTAGGGAGTCCCAGTAGATGGGATTTTTCTAGTAGGTAGCGAGAAGACTAGTAGTATCGACAAGAGGCTACCGACGCCGTTGTACCCTTTAATTGGATGGAAAACCTCAAATCAGATGAAAGTATACATTTTTTTTAAAAAAAAAACCTACTATGCTAGTATAACGAAGGATAAACCTAGCTATTAAATAAAAGTTGAGCGATATTTTTGACCATTTTTACATGAAATAATTTAAACTCTAAGATTTGTTTTTTATCCTTAATGAAATTATATATAATCAGACAAATATCTAAAGATTGTTATAAATTAAATCATAAATTTCAAGAAAAATAATTTTAAGTGTTGTGTCAAATTAAATGACGCTAGGTGAAATCAGAGGAAGAAAGTATACTATAGAAGGTTTAAGAAAATATTACAACTTCTTGGCAATATTTATTGTCAAAATAAGAGGCAATAGCAATAAAATATATAGATTCTATACCACAAAACTTATTCCAATGAATCTCTATCTATTAAAGCAGGGATACCAATTAATAGTCTTGATTTTTAAGGAAACATATCAGGCATATTAATCTAGTCCTTAGATTTTCATCAATTCTTTATTCTTGTTAGCTGTCATATTATATATTTTTTATGCGAAAACTGCTGGGAAAAACATATTCATTATCCATTCACATGTTATTTGATTATTTTAATTACAGTAACCATTTAAAAAATATAAAAAATTATAGTAAATTTACGATATAAACATCCGATCGTACATAATGGATCAAAACTCGGGTTTAGAAGTAAAGGGCGATCCATGTGGAGATTGAAGATAAATAAGACATGATACAACAATTTCCGATGATGTTGTTAGACGACTACAGCACAAAGAGTTTTATAATAAGATCCATTACTTTTTTTCTCATCAATGCTTCTATTCCTTAATCACATTAAACAAACATTTTAACATGAAGAATTCATCATTCGATCATTATAATCTACGTGTTCTTAATTTCCAACTTCTATATACACTACACTTCCACTATTCAGAGAAAGCAACGTTCCCAAAGAAAACTTTAGTATGCAATAAAAGTTGTCAACTAATCGTCCTTACATTGATCACATATTTTGGTGGTCCTTATTTATTGTAAAATAAAATAAGTTTCATAATTATTATTGCATTTAATGTTGTGATCTTTATTTTTGTTATTGTAAACAGAGTTGTTTATAAGACAAGCATCCTTTGCCTCCAACTTTAAAATTATGTGTTTTAATCATCATAAAAAAAAAAAAAAAAGCTGTAACGAAGAGGCTCAAAATATGTTTTAATAGGAATTTTTAGACATAACACGGATTGCATGTCTCACTAGTATAAATCCGCTCATTTATCAGTTCAGTTTATTTTAGCCTAATTAAAAATTATTTGTCTCATAAAAATCTTTTCAAAAAAAGATTATTATTTTTATTTTGATATGTTACATATTATAAAAAGATCAAACAGAGAAAGTAAAAAATAAAGTAAAAATTGAATATGCTAGATTATATGATCTGCTCTTTAGGTCATTTCAACCTAATTTATTTTAGTTTAAATCATTTTTTGAACAAATTATTCATCAACTCAATTTATTTTAATTCGTTCAAATTTAACTCAAAGTGTCCATTTGAACGATCAAATGGTTACAGACTCACAGTCTAGCCCTTGAATAATAGAAGTTTCCATTTTCTTTCTTCTTCTTTTTCGGAAAATTGTATTGCACAAAGCCACAAAGTCTTCCACGATTTGACTGAATTTTCTCACACATAATATTAATAAATTTAAATAAACATTCAAAAATTTCAGTGGTATAATTAAATCTAAAGAATGTATCATCTATTAAAGATGTGAATCAAATAAATTGAGGGGTATTAAAAATAGAGAAAAAAAATATATCATCACATACTAACGTCATATAAGTCTGCAACGAGAAAAAAAAAATCTGGGAAGTATGTATATATATATATATATATGAAAAATCTATTCAAATTTTAAAAATTGAATTCACAACATTTAAATTTTAAACTCGTCTAATACAGCTGTCATCTCAAACTCAAGGGTTCAATCCTAGGTAGGAACCCACCATTTTGTTTGTGTAAATACATGGAAATTGGCATTGACAATGAGCCAAAAACAGTAGATGCTTTAATTTCAAAGTCAATAAATTAATCTCTACGTTTTATTTTATTTTCTCTTTGCTAGTGACCCAAAATTCCTTCCACACTGACCTTTTTTTTCTTTTGCTTCTATCACTTCTTTTCTAGAAGGATGAAATGTTGAAAAGTTATTATCAAATTAAATTTATGAAAGTAGGGTCTATCATATTCAATGAACCTTCCTAACAAGATTCTTAAGTCTAATTTGGAGTTCTCGGAAATTCAGTAACTTTTACTCGAGTCTTGTATTTATATTGAAAATTTTGAACATATAATAAGTTTCTAGTTGGGATTAGTATAAGAATGGGTTGTTAATTCAATGGCAAAGGTGGAATCCTATTAAGCTTTGTTGTGTCTTTATTGACAATCATTCAAATCTTCTACTCATCATAAATTTTAAATTTCAAAGTTGTTTGGATTGAGTTAAAAAAAATCTTGACATTTAATTTTAAATTTTAGACTGAATATATTATTATTATTCAAATTTTGGTCAATAATTTCATAGATGTACTCATGATGTGCATGATCTTTAACTCTTTATACTTTTCTTTAAGATGACTTAGGTATGAGAAGAAAAATGGGAGGACTCGTTACTGTTCACAAATCTAAGTCTTCTATTATTTATTTTTTTGGTAAAGAAAATCTAAAGTCAAGTAAACAATCATGGAATTAAGTATCCTCTAGTTCTAGTCTAGTGATACTAAAGTTGGCAAATAATGGTGAACGGTTCTTGTTTACTTATATACTCCTTCGTTTCAATTTGTTTCTCTAGTATTTCTTTTTAATTTATTTTAAACGGAATGTATTTTTTTCCTTTTAACAATATTTTAATTCTAACATTTCACATAATATGTTAAAGATCATAAAATTAAAAAATATTGTAATATATTTGTAATTTTTAAGGCCCACAAGATCCAAAAACTTCTTTACTTTCTTCAGCATTCATGTCAAGTCAAAGTCAAAATCAAACAAACAAATTAAAACGAACAAAGTAAAGTCATGTAACTTCCATTTTACCACAAGACAACAACATACCTAGTATGATATCACGAGTCAGGTTTGACGAAGATGAAATGTAGGTAGACTTAGCTTTTAGCTTTACCTAACAAGTAGAAAAATTGTTTTCAATAGACATTCAACATAAGAATCACGAAAGTCAACTAAGAGCCGGTTTGAATTATTTTAATGTTTATAAGCCAAAACAGTTTTATGGTGAAAAAAAAGTGCTTATAAATATTTGTCTTAAGGCCAAAATTACAACAAAAAGAATCAAAAGTCATAACTTAGAACTATAAGTCATAAGCCAAAAACAAATAGTAATTTTTTTTTTTGAAACCTACCTAATTAGACATACTTTACTATCATATATATACTATTATTATCTATAATTTATGTATCTTACGTTTAGATACATATACTTTTTCTATTAAACACAAAAATAGGGAGATAGGTGAGCGATATTGGGGAGGGAATCAAGTGAGATTCGTATGTATTTCAAATACATGTGAATCACACTAGATATATATGTATTTGTATCTATCTGAAGTGATTTGCATGTATCTGGGATACCAAATACATGGGAGAGTGGCGAGTGAGATGGAAAAGGTGAGGGCGGCACGCGAGATTTGTTATGTACCTAAGTAATTAGCATTTTTTTTTAGTAATACTAATATCTATGTTGAAGCAAAGATCTTGTCCCCTGATGAAAAGTTTCCTAAGACATGCTTAAATTTTTGGGCTATCGTAGGGTGGAAGCCCAATATTAAAGGAGAAGCCCACCTATTCTCATAAAGAAGAACAAAAGACCAGACACTATAGATTATATAAATGGGAAAATTGTATATAATAGCAAACTATTAATTAAAATTAAATGCTATAAACGTAGTTTGATTTAATTGTACCACATAGCGAACTGTTGCTATTTCGCCTCTCTCTTGGTGAATCTCGCTCGCCACTCTCGTTCTCTCCCTCGCCTCTCTCGCTTTTTATACAAACACAAATGTATATAATGCATTTGTGTTTGTATAAAGCTAGAGAAAATTGTATATATACATATATTTTCGTTCCCCTCTCTCCCCTCTCCCAGATCTCGCTCGCCAATCTCTCCCTCGCCTCTTTGGCTTATACAAACAGAAATGTATAAATTGTGTTTTTGTTTGTATAAAGCGAGAGAAAATTGTATATACACGTGCAAATACATATATCTTCGTCCTATACACTTATAATTATACAATACAAATATTCCCCTACCCAGTTCTCTTTTGCCTTTCTCTCTTTATCGCTTTATACAAACACAAATTATACAATTGATCTTTTGTATATATGTATACCGAAACAGAAGGGATTATGTACAACTGCTTTCTTTTGTATATGTATAGCGAAATATACATATTTATGTTTGCTATGGAGCACAATACGCAAACTATAGCTATAGCATACAAATATGATTTTTGTGTTTTCTATATGTGAAAGTTGCTCTATATAAATAGCAAATCAAATTTAATATTTATATTTTAGCTGACAAATATTAATTATATATTTATGAGTAAATTTTAGGTTTAGCAAATATAAAAATCATATTTGTATGATATAATTATAGTTTGCATAATTGGGCTCCATAGCAAACTTTAAGTTTGTTATGGCTATTAATATATATATTTTGGTATACTTATACAAAAGAATCAATTGTATAATATGTGTTTGTATAAAGCGAGAAAGAGAGAAAGACAAAAGAGAACTGGGCAGGGGAAGATCTGTATTTGTATAGTTATACGTGTATAGAACGAAAATATATATATTTGTATTTGTTTATATAGTTTTCTCCCGTTTTATACAAACACAAACGCAATTTATACATTCGTATTTGTATAAAGTGAGAGAGGCGAGGGAGAGTGACGAGCGAGATTCTCTAGGGAGAGAGGCGAACGAAAAGATATACATATACAGTTTTCTCTCACTTTATACAAACACAAACATAATTTCTACATTTGTGTTTGTATAAAGTGAGAGATGCGAGAGAGAGACTGGCGAGCAAGAAATCTGGAGAGAGAGACGAATGGCAAAGTGTTTGCTACGAATTATAATTAAATGAAACTGTGGTTATATTATTTAATTTTAATTAATAGTTTACTATTTTATACAGTCCCTATAATGGTATTTATTATGCATGAATCATACATATATGGAAAAATTGTATATAATAGCAAACTATTAATTCAAATTAAATGTTATAAACATAGTTTGATTTAATTGTACCATATAGCAAACTATTGCTATTTTCGCCTCTCTCCCTGGTGGAATCTCGCTCGCCACTCTCGTTTTGGTGGCAGTCTCGCTCACCTCTCTCACTTTTATACAAACACAAATGTATAAAATGTGTTTGTGTTTGTATAAAACGAGAGAAAATTGTATATATACATATATTTTCGTTCCCCTCTCCCAGATCTCGCTCGCCTCTCTCACTTTATACAAACACAAATGTATAAATTGCATTTGTGTTTGTATAAAGCGAGAGAAAATTGTATATACAAATATAAATGCATATATTTTCGTCATATACACTTATGATTATACAAATACAATCTTCCCCTTGCCCAATTTTCTTTTGTCTTTCTCTCTTTCTCGCTTTATACAAACATAGATTATACACTGCTTTCTTTTGTATATGTGTAGCGAATTATACAACTGCTTTCTTTGTATATGTATAGTGAATTATACAATTGTTTTCTTTGTATATGTATAGCGAAATATACATATTTATGTTTGCTATGGAACGCAATTATGCAAACTATAACTATAGCATACAAATATGATTTTTATGTTTGATATATGTAAAAGTTGCTCTACATATATTATATAATTGATAAATAAATATATACCACAAAGTTACTCCGCCTCTTCTCATTCACAACACCATATCTTTTGACACTACAATTATTTTACGTTGTCTTAACAAAATAGAACGACTATTTTACAAACAGAAAACAAGGAGAAAAACACACGTGCAGTGCAACTGTGGGGAGGCAGAGTTTTATGGGTGTCGAGGAATGAAGGAAACATAGGACACGTCTTGCCTAACATTTGAGGGGGGTATCCACCTCGGTATTATCACCCCCTGACCCCCTCAACAGAATCATCAAAACTCATTGGGAATTTAGATCCAATATATTCTTCATTTTTAACTACCTATATATTTTTTGGAACGAATAAAAATATCTTTTGTTTATATTTTGGTTTAAAAAGATATTTTTAATTCATTCTGGATCAAAGTATTAATAACTAGAACATTATTGAACTAAAGTATAAAAGGAGAATTTCTTGTTTATTTCGAATAATTTAAAGATATTTTTTTCTCTTTCTCGATACATAATGTATTCTTTCTTCCGTCATATTGACCTTTATTTTTCCTGTACGTGTTCTCCTTTTCCTTTGCTATCACATGCACAACTTATGTCATCCTACCCCATCTTCAAAATTACTACAACTAGTAACATATATTGACTCGAGGAGGGGCGGCTTTAGGTAATTTGATGAGGATTTTCCGAAACTCAATAGTAATTTTTACCTTTCGTTATATATATATATAATAATGCATTTTTTTAGTGAAAGGTTTTCAGTAAACTCTCTCACTCTTTCCTAAATTCGCTTAGAATATGTATAGTTAAAATTTAAAAATATAAATATAAATTTTAAATCTGCTTCAGCTTAGAGGACTTTGACCTAATTGTAAATATTGAAGTTGACTCATAACGGGTTTAAGGACTTGACTTTAATTTAATTTGGTAATATAATCTTTTACTAATAATTTCGACGTCAATATATCGTTTTAGTCGGACTTGCGAGGAAGACTTTGTATTGATGTGGAAAATTACATCAACACCACCAAACAGGAAGGTGGGAAAATGTTTGCTCAAATAGTCTTTTAATATCGTGTGATATTGCTTGTTTTGAATTAAACCAAATAAATTTTTCAATAAATCTCATCATACGATAATATTATTACACCTTTTTTTATTTATTTATTGATTCTTCTTTAGAATTCATTAATTTTCACACTCAACAATCTCCTCTAGCAACTAAGCATCACATGCCATATCTCTAAAATGAATCGGAGAACTATATGGTTCCACCCATCGAATATTTGATATTTATCACGCCGAACCACAACAACTCATAATAGTTATATCAAGATTAAAAATATAAAAGATTTAACAGTTTAGAAAGTATGTTCTTATCAGTCAATCTAAAACATATATCTTTACTCGATCTCGTTCAATACATACACTCACAAGAAGTCGGAATAATATTGTTCTCACAATCAAGATAAATCATATACATATATATATATATATATATAAAAGAGAACCCTAGACCCGCCTACGTGGCGCCACCACAAATAAGGATTTCCTTTTAATTTATTTTATTTCCAAAACTAGTCTTCCCCTTTCATGAAGAGTTGTGACTTTTATGAAGAGTTGCGACTTTTATGAAGAGTTGCGACTTTCATGAAGAGTTGCGACTTTTATGAAAAGTTGTGACTTTTATGAAAGATGTGACCTTTCCGAAGGGTGGTAACTTTTCCAAAGAGTTGTGACCTTTCCGATAAGACACAATAAGCATTTGTTCCCACTACCCTTTATTGTCTATAAATAGAGGAATTTCCTCTCATTTTAAAACAACGAAAATTTTGAACTTCTTCTTCTTCTTTTGGACAATTAAATATTTGTGTACTTTGCTCATGTTGAATGACTCACTGTTACCATTGTTTTTGTATCAATACACTGGTGAATAGAATTGTTCTATCCTGAGAGGATCTATTCCTTTAAACCTCGGATACTAGAGGGAAATAAGTTTCTTAAGGGGACACTGTGCATTCAGTGGGCTCGATTTTTTCCATTCTATTTCATTCTATTGTTATAGATCCTGGTATGTTTTTTACAGCCATTAATTTATGCTTATATTATTAATTGTTATTTTTGAGTACATGTTTTAAACTCTGTTGTTGTTTTTTTCTGCAAAATTATTGTTATAAGTATTTGTTTGTGCAAATTAAATAACAAACGTTAATTGAGTATTCAAGCAAGTTTTCTCTACTGGAATTGTTGAAGGTACAATAAGAAAAGCCCTTACAAATCTCTAATTTCTTCATCAACAATGTCATTCCTTCACATACAAGGACGAAATTTTGTGTTCTTTAGAAAATCCTCTGAGAGTTAATAACTTTGTATGCCCATATTATTTTTTTTTTATGTTGTTATCTATTTTTACTAAATTTTATCAGTGGATATTATGAGTACTTTAAGGATTAAAAGTTGATTGAAGTGTTAGTTAATATTTTGAGATATGTTATTTCAAAACATGTGAAATTTTCTGGTTAGAATGATTTGTTATCATCATTGGATATATTATAGTTTGCTCCCTTTAATGTGTGTTTTTTTTCCATTGTTTTGTTGTCTCCTTAAAATTGTATTGATTATTTTTCGTTTGGTATGTATATGATCTCACTTGGACAAACCTTTCGTCCTTTTAATGTTTTTCTTTTTTCCTTCTCATTCGGCTCTTCTAAATATATTTTGTGTGAGTTATGACTATTTTCGGCAAGCTTAATTTGAAGGATATGAAACAAAACCTGCTCTAAATAAAAGTAATATCTTAAGCTACAAAAGATATGTCTACTAACATAGATTTATTGTCCTTCATGTCCCAAGTCATTGCTGAGCGTTTGAGTTATCTAGGTTAGACTCATTTTTAATTTTTTAATGTTCGAGAATATTTCTTTAACATGAGTCTAGAATCCAACATTTTGATATACTTGTACTTTCATAATGCAACAATTATACATACATATTTCTGAAAAAGTCGTAAAGTTGCATTGATGAAGCATCTAGAAGGGTCTTCAGAGCAGTAGTTTCAAATTTATTTTTCTCCTTCTATAAATTTTGGTAGAGTAACAAAGTAACAATAACGAAAAGTGGAGAACGTTTGACCTCAGACAAGTATATTGTCTCTAAAAAAAATTATTTATGTTGTTGTGGTGTACATTTTTAACGGTCTTAACTTATTTATAACTAATATTGATTATCGAAAACTTTCACCTAATTTTTTTTTCACAAGGAATTATTCCAACCATAAAATTATCAGATTCTATATTTTTCACATATAAAAAAATAGAAAAAATGATGTTTAATCGCTACATAAAAACATCACTCAGTTTTAACAAGACAATTATATCATCACATATCTTATGATAAATTATGTAAAAGATAAAAATGATTAGATATGAAGATATTTTTAATCATTCATTATATATTTACAATTCTTGAGATATGTGATAATGTCAAATCATTTAATTTCTGTTGAAATGTTCTAAAAACCTACTAAAATTTACAATTTTTTTCTTATAACAGTCGTTTATTGGAAAGGTTGTTCAAAAGCTTAGAAAGATTATTAGCGCAAGTAAATTATCTAGTTATATATAATACTTGTGCTATAATAATACCAATGACTTATTCAATTTTCATCTTATATTATGAACAAAAAATTATATATACTTATAAAAACCGATAATTAAATTTTCTACAAATAAAAATTTAAACTTTATACACTAAATCATCTACTATATAAATAAGTCGATTTAATCCTATGCATATCAAACTCTTACTGCTGAATTATTCCTAAGAGGCTAGTTTATAACTTCAAGGTGCAACTTGATTATTCGTCATCGTTTAAATACAAAATCCCCTACTATAGATACCTCATTACAATTACAATTGTCTGAAAAGTCCAGGTAAAATTTCAAGAGTACATATAGGTGAAGCTCTTTGTTACAACAGGCGCCGATCGAGAAATTAAAATTAAACTAGACCGCCATTCAGCACGTTTTTCGATGTTCAATATCGACATTAAAACTCCAATTAAATTCAAATCGCGTAATATACGTCATCCATCTCTTATATTTCTGCGGCCAAAGTTTTATGGCGTCATATGGCCTAATGACTCCAATTCCAGTTGTTCATTTTCCTTCCTTTCTACCTTTCTCCTTCCTCATTATTTCCCTTCTTTACTTAATTTCCCAACCCCCACCATCTCTTTTAGTACTATTTTTTTTTCTTCACAAAATAAGTGAAATAAAAATCTTGTCAATTCATAGGAGTACAAAATTATTCTATATTTAGCATCCTTATTATATCAAAAAGGGTAAAGAATAGTTGAGTGATGGGGAGAGTAAAGCTTCAAATCAAGAAAATAGAGAATACAACAAATAGGCAAGTCACTTTCTCCAAAAGAAGGAATGGTCTTATCAAGAAAGCTTATGAACTTTCTGTACTTTGTGATGTTGATGTTGCTCTCATCATGTTCTCTCCTTCTGGTCGAGTTAGTACTTTCTCCGGAAATAAAAGGTGCTATTTTTTAAATATTTCCTTCTACTTAATTTTCAAAAATTTTAGAAGTTTAGTTAGTTGACTAACGTCTTGTAATTTTCTCTTCTATTTCTCCATGTTCGTTTTAAGAAAAGATCAACTTGATAGCTCAGTTAATTTGCTATCTGAACGGTTCATTTTGTAATTCTCTCCTTCTGGTTGAGTTAATTAGTACTTACTCTGGAAATAAAAGGTGTTATTTTTAAAATATTTCCTTCTACTTAATTCTCAAAAAATTTAGTAGCTTAGTTTGTTGACTAACTTCTGGTAATTTCCTCTTCTATTTCTTCATTTTCTTTTAAGAAAAGATCAACTTAATAGCTCAATTAATTAGTTATCTGAACGATTTACTTTGTATTTCTCTCCTTCTGGTTGAGTTAGTACTTACTCTGGAAATAAAAGGTGCTATTTTAAAAAATATTCCCTTCTACTTAATTCTCAAGAATTAATTTTTTTAAAATTTTAATAGCTCAACTAATTGATTATCTAGATTTTTATTTTATTGATCGTGAGAGTCTAATTTCTCGCTCCAATTTAAAAACATGAAATGATCAATTTAATAATTCGATTGATTGGTTACTTAAATGTTAATTTTGTAATTCTCTTCTTCATTTTTTTTGTTTTTTCTATCCCTTTCCAACCCTGATGAATAATTATTTTTTTTTTAAAAAGAGAGGATCAATTTCTCCATTTGATCAAATTATTTATTTCTATAATTGGTTTTTTTTTTTTTTTGCAAAAGCATTGAAGATATTATGGCACGTTATGTGAATCTTCCGGAGCATGATCGAGGACGGTAATTTTATCTATTATATTCAAAATTCATTGATTCGACTCTCAAAGTTTATATCATCACTTCTAATTACTAGTTTTGTACATAGAAAATTAATTTATTTTATTTTTTCTTTTCTTGAGCTCATATTGATGTGTTTTTCATTTTTATCTTTGTTTGTTTTGATCCTTGTTTGTACGTGCTTTCTGTTGTAAAGGCTACACAACCAAGAGGTACAAATTGTTGGCTTTTGCTTTGTTTGTTTCTTTTTTCTTCTTTTCCCTTTAAATGAATTAATTAAATCTTCTTCTTTTTTTTTGGATGAATTTTGCAGCATCTCCAAAGGGCTATTGCTAAGCTAAAATGTGAAGCAGATCGAACTTATCAAGCACCAAGGTTTTTATCAACCTTCAATATATACATCTCTAACTTGTTTACTATGAAATTTATGCAATTTTTTAAAAAATTAGCTTCTAATTTTTAAATGATAATTTTTCTTCTTAATTATATGTGAAGTAGCCCATCGAGTGTTGATTCCCACATAGAGGAATTTCAACAAGAAATTATTAGATACAAAACTCAAGTAGAAGACATGGAAAGGCGTCTAAGGTAAATGTCTCATAACTATAAATTTCTCTTTAAGTTATATATGCTGACAGTGCGATGTGTAAAGAATTAATTGTAAGGATAATTTATGTATTATTTTACAGAATGTATGAAGGCGATTATTGTGAAATTACCACAGTATGTGAGGCACAATATAGGGAAGAAATACTCCAAGAGACACTAAAACAAGTTCAAGCTCGCAAAGTAAGTTATCAAGTCA
>JAJOOF010012931.1:0-19705 GCA_029582545.1 Solanum lignicaule | reverse complement strand
ATGGGTTGGGTATTTTGAAGATGGGTCGGGTGGATAGGGTGGTTTGGGTCAAACAAATTAGGCATTAATTAATTAAATTTCCAACCAATTACAACATGCCACGTAATAAACGAAATAATTAAATATATTTACTAAGTAGTCTGTTAGTCAAAAGGGCAAAATAGGTCCCTAAAGGTTAACCCCAAGGGTATTTTGAGGCCAAAAGTTAAACGAGGGGTATTTTTGTACCAATTCTGATACTATAAGGGTATTTTAGACCCTTCTCCGTTTTATTAATTAATGTGTTAGTGTTGCATATTATTGGTTGTCTTTTGCTAAGGTTTCTAGATTCTAAGTTAGCCAATTGATGAAGTTACATGTGATTCTGTTAATACTTTATTGGTTGTTGATTTTTGTATGAAATGAAATTTTGGTAGAAGCAAGCTCTTGGGTCGTTAATTGTATTTAAAATTGGCCAATGAAAAAATCTTTTCGTTGGTTTTTGAGGCCTCCTCATTTTAAAAGATGGAAACTTTAGTTTAAGTTTATATTCATTATTTGTTGAAATTGACCCATGAAAAAATCTCTCCGTTGATTTTGGAGGTCTTCCCATTTTAAAAGACGGAAATTTTAGTTTAAGTTTATATTCATTATTTGTTGAAATTGACCGATGAAGAAATTACCGTCGATTTTCAAGGCATTCCATGTTAATAAGATGGATTTTTATTTTGAAGTTATTATTTAATTCATT
Organism: Solanum lignicaule; assembly: GCA_029582545.1. NCBI lineage: Eukaryota > Viridiplantae > Streptophyta > Magnoliopsida > Solanales > Solanaceae > Solanum > Solanum lignicaule. The sequence continues at coordinate 18,975 of JAJOOF010012931.1, read as the reverse complement.
TATTTTTAGTACTAACACTTTTGCTAAGTGTCTTCACAGGTACCCGGAGTTGCTTCTCATTAAAGCTATTCGAACAATCCAACAATATTTTTATTCATTGTTGGGTATATATCGATATTAGGCAAATTTTAGGTTGTCTTATATCATTGTTCTATTTTATTACTTGTGTATTTTGCGTGTTTATTATACTTGCATATTTGTTTTATTTTCCTCCTAAATTTGAAAAAAATGAATTCAGTCGGGACCCACATTAATGAATTTCGAAGGATGCCTAACACCTTCCCTTCGGAATAACTTGAACTCCTTACCCAGAATCTAATGGTTTCGTAGATTTTTTAATTGGTTTCCTAGTTTTTCCTAAAATTAGGTGGCGACTCTTTTAAAATTCATTTATTCTTTAAAATTCTTTCAAAATTGATTGTTTTTTGAGTCACTGCGATGTTTTGCCCTATTTAAATAGAGTAGGGATGTAAATACTTATCTTCTTCCTCGTTAAAGTTTATTACAATTACTGCATAATCCCTAGTCTTTCAATTTGCAACAGAGTGCATACTATCTTTCTATTTTGTTCGTAAAAGTTTTTGCATTTTTTTATTTCCAAATTAAAGCGGATGAAAATATCAAGAATTATAGTGGTAATTTTCATGTCGTTTCTTCGAGCAACAATAAATAAATATTCTTCTCATTTGGAGAATCGCTAGCATGAAAGAAAACTATTTAATTTTTAAATCAATGGAGTTTTATCTTAACATTTAAAATCTAGAATTCAAAACAAATTGAAATCTATCATGGATACATGACTTTGAAAAGATTAAATAAACACAAATCTCAAATTGTTATGTTGTTTCAGACTTCAATTTTAAAAGTTTAATGGTGGAATTCGTGGTGGAACGAAGAAAGAAAGAAAGAAAGAAAATGATGATGGAGATGGAGGTTGATGAGAGAGTGAGAATTGATTAGCATGAAAGCTTAAATTGGGAATGATTTGATTGTGCATATAATTAATTTTAAGGAATATGACTATCTGATATGGTATCTTTAATAATATATGATATAAAATATAAAAAATAGTAATAAATGTAATTGTTAAAAGTAAAGGTAAATAAAGTCAATATATATGGTAGTTATGTATATCTAATAAAGTAATTTATTTGTTTAATTACAAATATATACCTTACCTCTTTCTTTTAATATGTTTCGTTATTTGTCTCCAATTTTCTGTTAAGGTTGTGTTCGATCAATTTTCTCATGTTAAAGAGATCAAAACCTTGATTTCTTATAAGATACTCCAGCAGCTCAATGTGTTGTGGGCAAAAAACATAAATCTCATTAGTTTAGGTCCTCATTACTAAGATCTCGATAGTTTTAAATATTACTTCATCTATCATATTTCGTGTTTAGGATACATGAGTTTGAATCCACAAAATACATGTATCTGTTGAATTTTAAAATTGAAATACATATTTTATTTGTTTAAATTAATTAGTTATAACTTATTTCCTTAATTAGAGGAGTAATTGAGATACAAGTATCTACCATATTTCGTGCTTAGGATACATGAGTCTGAATCCGTGAGATACAAGTATCTGCCGAATTTTAAAATTGAGATATATATTTTATTTGTTTAAATTAATTAGTTGCAACTAATTTCTTTAATTAGAGGAGTAATTGAGATACATGTATCTTTACTCGCGAGATACATATATCTATCGATTTTAAAAGTCAAGATACACCATTTATTACTTTGAATTAAAAAAAATGTAACTTATTTGCTTAATTAAAGGATTATAAATTGATGAATAATTAACAACTCAAACGGGTTCACAGAATCCTAACGAATCAACTCTAACAAGTTTTCCTAAAATAACAAAATCATAAACCATATTAATTCTATAATTGTAAACTTTAACTTCTTCATCAATTCCTTTATTTGTATCTTAAAGTTTTGACTTGAATGTTGACAGATAAAGACCCTGCAATGAAAACAAACTTAATTTATAAAAGTTTATAAAATCAAACTTTACAGCAATATTAATTATATTTCAAATACATGAACATGATGTAAATTAAGATATATGAGAATAATGAAAAAAAGGTAGATAATTTGTTGAAATTGAGGTATGTTATAGATGGTGGTGTTGAGGTCCACTTTATTGCATTGAGGGGTCAGTAGATTAGAGCTTACCTCTGTATTGTGATATTCAATGGAGAGAATATATGCAATGCGGCACACCTTTTTTTATGGCACAAGAAGCTCACAAAACAATCTGATTTCACCATTCGAAGTTAAATTTTAATGAGAAAATAAGGAGTTTAAATTTTAATGAAAAAATACTTTGAATTTCGAATGTACCATTAATTAAGTAATTTAAATTTTAAGATAATTATTGAATATCATATTTTAAGGGATTATGTATCTAATAAAATCTTTGAAAATATATGGTATAAATAATAAAAGTGATATTACGTATAATTTTTTTAAATTAGAGATAAAGTAAGTATATACGGTAGTGAAGTATGTCTTATTAAGTACCTTTTCCTTAAAATTTTCCTAAGGTGGGTTCCACCATTTGATGATTTTCCTACTAAGTACTATGTCCTCTCCAAATATAAAATATATATAGAACGCGTATAACGTAATATTCACGGTATGAAATAACAATAATAACGGCCCACCACACAATAATCAGCTAGAACAAAAAGAGTAGTAAGGACACGTACTAAAGGATTTTACTGCAGAACAACTTTCTAAATAAAGAGGGAAAAATCATAATCCGAAGAGGAACAATTAATATCGATATACTATCTATTCTAATCTATATGATACTTTTTTTTTTATAACTATTTTGAAAAGAATAACATATTTTTATATGTAGTAACAATTCAACTTTAAAATGTCTATTTTACTATTAATGATATGATTTATAGTCATATAAATATTTATGACTCATTTTAGACTATAAATTTTAAAAAATTGATTATTTTCTATCAAGTGAAACAACATCACACATAAATTGAGACAAAGAGAGTCACACTTTATGGGCCCTAGTAAAGTTTACTCCAAAAATCACTACGAGCTTAAAATAAAATACTCCATCTATTCTTATTTATTTGTCGTTCTTAATACTTGTTATTTCACAAAATCAATACATAAATAACATTATTCTTTTTATTTTGCTCTTGAAAGTTATTAATCTTGAAAGTATTAATTTGACCAATATAGTAAAATTAAATAATTAATACATGTTCATTGGTCAATTATTAATCAAAATAAACTAATATATATTCATTTATTGAAATCTTGACTTTAAGAAAACACTAAATAAGGATAGAATAGTAAACTTAATTTCTTAAGAGACATGAAATCTAAAATGATGACATATAAATAAGAACGGAGAAAGTAACTTTTAATTTATCTCTATAATTTTTCCTCCAAACTATAATATAATGCACATTTTTCTGTTTTTTCTCACACACTATATCTATATTTATGGCTCCAATAATTAGTTTGCTACAGTAAGAGATAATTTTTCTCAAAAATGACACGGAGAGGATCGGAGGAGATATGTAATTGTCCACATGTAAATTGCATCGGGGCTTCGCTGACGTTTCTTCGTAAGTTCGGGGAAACATACTTTATGAAAAGTGGTGGAGCTACCTCAAGCTGACACTCATTCGTCGGAAAATTATATATTTTTCAGTTCAATTAAAATTTTAGTTTTACTTGTATATATTATATACTTTGACTTCTCTTATTTTCTCTTACATGTATTTCTTTTTGATATTTTGATATTTCTTAGTAAAATTTCCAACTCTGCCATTACTTACGAATCTATCAGCCAGTTTCATGGATTTTCGTTTTTCACAGGAAAACCGAAGAGGGATGGCCTAAATAAATAAATAAAAATGGATGTTGCCCAATAATAACAAAAATTGGGTAACAAAAAAAAGATTGAACGGCATACAAAATTCTTTTAATTAATATCTCAAAGCAAAAAATCAATTTGTAATGCCTTCTAAAACGAAATTAGAGAGGAAGATTCAGAGGAAAATTCCTAGAAGTAGTAGTTGAAATTCACTTAAAGAAAAACAATTTTTTTTATAAATAGAACGATAACACTCAGTTTAATCAGTGAAAAAGAAAATTACAGCACTAAAAATAGTGTATTTTAAGGTTTTTCCTAAAGCAAATTAAAAAGCCCTATATGGATCTGGGAGAACATTCTGCTAATAATTCAGTTCCTGTCTCATCTTCATCTCGCAAACTAAGGAAGTCTGTCGCCTCTCTCTTTTACTTGGTTTTATACTACTCTAAATTTCACAAATCTAAACTTTCGAAATGCAAGAACGATCACGATCACGAGAATTATTCATTTCTTTCGAAATTATTTTTCCTTTTAAGAAAAATTAGTGAAACTTTTGAATTCCAAAATTTGAGAAAGTTTTTCAACCCATCTTTGTAAATTTCACGTAAAAATGTTATTTTCTCTTCTTTGTAAAAGATATAACCAAACACAATTTTTACTTGGTAAATTTCAACTAAGTGAAAAATATTTGAAATCTATATGAAGGTCAAATGCCTTCTTAGCATTTTATCTTGGGTTTTGATCAGGATGTTTAATGCTGTGCTCCCGATCGTGCGTTTAAGGAAGTTAATGAAGCGGCTTTGCGTCGATCCAGCTGTGAGCACCAACTCATTAATTTAAATTCTTATTTTATTTTATTAAGAAACAACATGTGATAAAAGGTACTCTACTGTAGTATTTATTTAGTTAGGGTTTGGATGGTTATTATTGATTGAGTTTTCTGATGGACTAGAACAAGGTCGATTTAGGCGATCCAGCTAGTTAAGTTAGGTTCGAAATTTATTTATTTCCAAAATCGTTACATTTATTTTGGTGTTGAGCAAAAGTCTTCACAACGTCATAATGGATTGATTGGTTTTGTTCTACTCGGTCTATGAACAAATTATATCCAGATTTTTTCTTACAGAGTTTAGTATTGATATGTGTTGAGATTATTATTTTTTATGTTAATGTCTAGTTTAGTTTCTAGATCTTTAGATAAAATTTTTAGTGAGAATATTAATCTATTTTTGAATTGGCACACCTATTAAGAAATCAATTAATGACATAGTGAGTTTGCCATTTTACCCCTATTAATTATGAAGTAGATGAAAAGTTCTACATTTTCAAAGTAATTAATCATTTAATTGAGGGTATAATAGATAAAAAAAAATAAACTTTCTTGATTTGTCAAAATGAACAAGTAATTAGGGACAATTATAAAAGAAAAAGCGGACAAGTAATTTAGAGTAATGGACAAAGTCAATGTTGGCGTACCATTTATGTGTCTCCTTTATTGCAACTTGTTAGTTGTTGTTATGCTGAAAATTCATTGACCACAACAATCATTTTTTCCTTCTTTCTGTCAATATAGTAATGACTATATTTATGCAGGAATATTTGATTTCTTTAATTAGTACGCTAATTTGTGCCCTAACATATTATTTGACACTATCTCTTTTTGAAATTTGATATAATTAAGGATTTAATTAATTTACACTAGTACTGCATTTTAATCTATTGTATAAAACGACTTGTACGATGTTCATCTAATTAAGTTGCTTGTTCAAATACAGGCTGTAGAAATTTCAACCATTCCAAGGCAACGATAAGCTTCTCTATTCATTTTTAATTTCATTCATAGTCATTATTTATTTTCCGTATGATAGTGAGACCTGTATTTTTTATTCAGAAGACTGCAGGAAAATTTGAATTCAGGGCATTTAAAATTACAGTTTTCGAACAAAGTATGTGGTCCAATATATACTGGGATCCCCATAGGAGATCAAGAGGGCTCCCCCTTAGATCTACATTTAATTGACTGCAGTACTCAAAATATTGTGAATCCTGGGCCAGAAGCAACAACAGAAGTGGAAATAGTTGTCCTTGAGAAAGATTTTACAAGGTATGGTGGCGAAAAATCGCTGATTCGTGGAAATCCTCGAGTCATCGTGAAAAATGGGAGTGTTTCTGTAAGTCATATTTCATTCAAACATACTAGAGATACTATGAGAAACCGTGAATTGAGACTAGGTGCATTAAGAGTTGGGACCAGAATCGTGGAAGCAGTCACTGAACCATTCTTTGTCAAGGATCGTCGTAACAGTACGTACTTAATTCATTTAAATTATGTATTTCATTTGTGATTGATTTCACTAATTTAATTAATTTACAGTAAGCAAGAGATTGAAGCCCCTATCTCTTCATGATGAAGTTTGGAAACTGGAAACAATTGGCAAAGACGGTCCTTTCCATGAACGTTTGATGAAGGAAAACATTAAAACAGTCAACGACTTGTTAACTCACTACTTTTTGAACCGTGAAAACCTACTCAAAGTAAGACAATTAATTAATTAATTAATGGCATTATCACTGAATAATTAATTTTTCTTTTTATCTGAAATATTATTTGTATGTATAAAGATCCTTGGCAGGCATATGAACGTGAAGAATTTGGATGCAGCAGTAAATCAGGCAAAGAATAAACTTGACTTGAAAAGATATGTGTATCCCCACGAAAATCCACTAGTGATATTTACTGATGTGGGAGAATTGATTGGAGTACGACTCTATGAAGAGGGTCAGTTCTTCTCTGTCCAACAGCTCACTGATCAAACTCAAAAGGTTCCAATTTTGATTTACCCTTTTTAAAACTGAATTGCTTCAACTAGCACCTACAATATTTTTTCACTGCTTCATCGAAGATTCGAGTTGAGTCTTGAGAAAAGAAATCAGCACGCGGCCCATATTAAAATTACTGGCCGACTATATATTATAGAATTTCTATCTACCAGTGCAGGTTACAGATATTTTGATTGAAATTGTGAGAAAAGAAAAATTACTAGTGTTTTCATTAAAAAAACACTTTTCACTATTTCAGTGAGAATCTTATTTTCACGAGTTACAAAAAGAAGGTAGAGTAATATTTTGTCACGAGGACTACTACTGACTTGTTTTTTGACTTCATCTGGTGATAGGCTATTGCAATGGAAATGGTAAAAACAGCCTTTCAAGATGGCCACCAAAATTTCAAGGTTTTATTGGATGATGATAGTTTTAAGAATAATGGATTCACTTCTGAGGCTTGTAATTATGTAACTGACACACAGTGGCTGCAACCAGTGCCTAATTATGTTGCTAATTGCATGCCAAGCACAAGTTTGATAGTGAATAATTACGACATTATAAGCCAAATCAATAGCTTATCAGCAACTTCTACTGGTGAATTACCACATCAATTTCATCCAGATGACAACGACTTCATCATCTACCAAGATCTTCCCCCAATCATCTGAAACTAATTATTACATCAAGATTGTTTCATTGGTTAATTAATATGTTATAGTCGGTGGTGTGGTCGAGTCACACCGAAGGGTTTCAAAATATGAAGAAGTATGCATACGAAGAAATCAAAGTTGCGGATCAACATCAATTATATATATATATATATAAAAAAATAATTTTAACCACATAAAAATAGTATAGTATTTTCCGCCAAAAAAGGTTCAGATGAAACTCGAAACCTTACTAGCTAGCTCTGCCCCTGGTGGTAGATTATATTGAATGATAATTATAAGTAGACTTGAAGATCAAAAGTCTCATATGGAAAGTGTGATTGTAAGGGTAACTCTGTCATTTTCATTTTAATTACTTTTGTTACGCCTAGTTGTGGCAATTAATTTCCAGAAGGGACATATATATGTATATTCTCAAAGGCCAAATTATTTACGATAATTTAACAGTTTCAAATAAATTTTAAACATGAATCGTATACATTTCAGACAAACTGATACAAAATTTTTATATCATTTCCTATATTCAAAAGATTAGATAATCACTCTTTTGAGACAATAATAGCATAACGCCTCAAACAGCTTTCTCAATTCTTTGCATTGTCTAGACAAATGTGTGTTAGCTTATTTTTAAAAACTAGCACGTCTTACCAAAATACTATGATATAATAAATACATGAATTGGCCTCCAAATAAATTCATGAAAAATTATAAGAGTCCTTCAAAACAAATATTACTCTATGAAAAGGCATCAATTTAATTTACTATCTCCCCCATTGTTTATTTGTCCAATAAAACGTTAGCCGCCAGGGTTGAAAATATAGAGTATATGAATATGACCAACAGACCAAGCAATTTGGAAATTGGAACAATAGATAGGCCATGTTAACACCAACATTGATGTGAAATAGATATGGACATATTATAGTATCAAGTCCATTTCTAAACTCTGGTGACTAACTGACTGTCGCCATTTTCTCGTTCTTATTTGTCCTCTAATTATTTTTTTTAGATATATGGAGTTAATCAATTAATTGATTTATGACATGACTCATGTAAATCCACTATTAACCTTGTCCAACATGTTAGCTTTTACGAAAATTACGTTCTTTTTCCGCCAAAGATGACCATATGATGTGCGATTTATGTGATGTTGTTTGGGTTGATAAAGAGTTATAAGTGATTTATTTTTTGAAATTTACGGTCTTAAATAGAAATATGTTATTTTTTAGGAGACTAACTAAACAGAAAAGAGAGTCATATTATTGAGACTAAAGAAATAGTAGTATTATACAATTTTTAGAGTTTAGACTATGTATAGATCACCTATTAGAGTTGTTTCAGAATGCACAAAAACAGATTATTGTTTGTATACAAGACATTAATTATGAACTTTAGTTCTATTTATCAATAATATTGACTATAATAAATATAATTCTCTACCAAAACATATAAATACGCAATGTACTAATTAAAGGTTTTACATCTAAACGTTGAAGGTAGTAAGATATTAGGACAAAAAGCGCGTGACCCCAGCGTGAAAAGTCAAAACTATGAATTAATATTTAATATGTTGTAAGTTAAGTAAAAATAGTCTTCTAGCTTTTAGAAATATCTAGTTTTTCTAATGTGCTCAAGCTAAAAACATCACTTATTGAGAAACGAAGAGAGTAATATGTGGAAAATTTCAGTTCTAGTATTAGTTCTTAGAAATAACTAGTTTAATTAACTTGTTAAAAGTTGATTATATAAATTCTACATTTTTTTTTTGTAAATCAGCCCGACTTAGTTTAGTGATAAATCGACTCTTCTAATGATATTAGCATTTCCAATTGATGTAGAATTTGTTCACTGCCCTTTCCATTACAATGAGAAGAAGATGCTGGGTTGTTACACAATTTAACTTTTTTAATTTTTTTTTTAATTATGTTGCACAACTAAATAGAGTCTAATATCTTTAATTACTTGCAGCGCAAGCTTACCATCACTTTCAAACAATTTGGCTATTAATTTTTTTATTATTAATTTAAAAAAACTATTGTATGTTTTGGGTGTTATTATTTATGAAAACTCTTTTTTAGTCTTGCTGCTGGTAATAAAAAAAAAAGTTTTTTCTTATTACACATTATATTCCTCACTCTCCAATAATTATCAAATCATAAAATCCTGAACGTTACTTTAGTCATTACTTATCCTTTTTGTAGTTGAATACTTTACTTCAATTTTGATAAGTCAATTTTTTTTATAAATTGTTTTTTAAAGTTTGATCAACTTAATATGTGAAAATTAACGAAAAATATTTTCCTTTCGTACCAAACACACTTATATGCAACTTATTATTCGCTATTTAATTTCTTGATACAACATTTTTGTGATTGAAAGTAGTAGTAATTGTACTAGGTATTGAATGTACTCATTGCTTGTCTAATTAACGTAACTAGAAAAGGACAAGTACAGAGTGCTGAACCAAATTCAACCTTAATTAATCCCTTATAAGTGACTTCCCTTAAATGGTTCACCATTTTTATTATAAATAAAGATAATTTTAGAGACTTCTACGGTTCTACTAAAGTTTAGGTTTATAAGTTATATAACACATACCTCTTTTGAGGAATAAACAATTTTTTTTTTAATATGTTAAAACTAACAAGTAAAAATAAATGATTATTTTTAAAATAATAAACAAGTAAAAAACTGAGCAAGAATAATATAGATAAGTTTTCATTTTGAAAATAGTCTCATTAAAAATAATTAAGCACCAAAAGAAGTGAGGCTACATGGATTCGAGCTCACGTCGCTCACACGTGGGATTACCTCACTTATCCATCTAAGCTGCGCACAGATAAGTGTTATGCCTTGTCACTTTATAGTATATATGGGTAATAATATAGCCAGAAAATTTGATCAGAAATTTAAAAAATCTATACTAATATTTTTTTATTTTAAAATATACAGATCTTTTTTTTCATTTTTTAATTAAAAGATATTAAATCTAAAAAGGTAAAAATGTTTAAAAAAAAGGAAAAATAACATAGGTAAAATATCATTCTGGCCAAAAGGATTTTTTATATACATGTACTTTGTGTTGTCTTTTAATTATTCATACCTATTTAGCAATAACTAGTTTGACTTGACACGAAGATTAAGAAAATAAGGAAAACATTTTAATATTGTGATTCTAAATTAAGTTATATTAAATATATCAAAATGTTTTTTAATCTTGTGGCGTTAATAAACATTTTATATGAAAAGTTGAAATTAAAATGTCTAAAAAAGAAAAAAAGACCATTCATTTTTAAGATAGAGTCAAGATAGAGTGAGAAGTAAATTACATTTGGGTTTCACTGATGTTTCTCCGAGTACAGAAAGTGTTTTACGCGTTTCCTGGATCCTTCCCAAATTATAATGTATAACTATAATACACGCTAGATTGTAGATTAACAAACAACACTTTCTCATGGATCTAAAAAAAAATTCTCCTAGTCATTCAGCACCTCAAGGGGCCTCATTTCATAGGTTAATTTTTCAGATTTCTGAATAGCGTTTAATATTCCTGAAGATTTACTTGAATTCAACCAATTTGATTAATTTTACTTTATTTTGGGGTTGTTGATGATCAGGTCTGTTATGGTTGTGCTCCAAGTCTTGCGTTTACGCAAGTCAATGAGGCGGCTAAGCATTCATCCAGCTGTGAGTAGCATCACCGGTCATCAAATCTATATTTTATCGCTTGTGACATATTGTTTAATTTATTTGTAATGCAGAAAAAGCTAAAATGACTTAGCAAATATTAGTACCGTGTTAACATATACTATATATTACTTTCACTGGAACGGATGGAACCGAGGAGACTATTAACTTGAAATGGAACGGAGGATGTAGAACATAATCTGAAGCAAATACCACAGGAAGTCAAAGTAATTATGTATTTTGTGTCTCTTAATGTGCTGCAATTTGTTGTGTACGAGCCAAAATTGTTTTGACATCTTTAATTCTAGAGATGGAGAGTCTTTTCTCTTACTTACCCATAGCTCTTGTCTTAGTGACTTTTCTTCTTTTCTAGAGCCAAAATTGTATGAATCTTCCTCTTTTTTTTCTGGGTAAAGGGTTTTGGTAATGCTTATCATTATGTGTTTTTATTTCAACCTCAATCGAATTTATTTGTGAAACTATACAGGTTGTAGGAGTTGAACCGAAACCTGACGAGATTTCAACAGGCCCAAGGCAAGATAAGCGTCCTTTATATGTATTTCATTTTGATTTTCATCGTCGTTATTTTCATTAATCCTGTTGCAGTCTGTGTTCGATACACAAATTTGTGTTGATATGATAGTGGAACTTGTACATATTGCACAGGAAAGAGGAGGAAAACTTCAATCCTTGTGATGAGTGTAATGAATTACGGCATTTAAAATTAAAGTTTTCAAACAACATGATAAAAGGTCCAGTTTATACTGGGGTACCCATAGGTGAAGATCTGGGCAATACCTTCAATCTAGATTTAGTTGATTGCCATACTGAAAATATTGTTAAATTTGGGCCTGAAGCATCAAATAAGGTGGAAATAGTTGTCTTTGAGAAAGAACAACTCAAAACAGTTACAAATTGGCTGGATGGAAAATCACTGATTCGGGGAGATCCTCAAGTCAAGTTGAAAGACGGTAGAGTTTCTGTCAGTCATATATCATTCAAACATACAAATGTACCGATGAGAAAACGTGAGTTCAGATTAGGTGCAAGAGCTGTGGATAATTGTGATATTAGAACTAGAATTATGGAAGCAGTTACTGAACCATTCTTCGTTGTGGATCGTCGTTCCAGTAAGTACCTTGCTTTCCAATTAATCACGTACTTGTTCCATTAAATTCTAAATTATAGTTCGAATTTTGCAGTGCCCAAGAGCAAGAAGCCTCTAAAACTTGATGATCAAGTTTGGAAACTGCCAACGATTGGCAAAGGCGGTCCTTCTCATCAGTGTTTAACCAAGGAAAACATTAAAACTGTGCGGGATTTTTTAACTCTCTACTTTTTGAACCGTGAAAAGCTACTCACCGTAAGATTTTTTATTTATTTATTCCTCTTAATTGAAATCGTTTCAACAACATCTATCTATAGTTGATAATTTGGATGAAAGGTTCATCCAAATTTTTCATGATATATATATACTGTGTTGCTGATTCTGTCCATCATATCTAATGTGGACCAATAGTTGCAGAATAAATAAAATTTCGTTAGTAAGGACTAAGGAGGCAACTTATGTCTCAACTGCGCTCCCTATATATTTCTTGTCTATATCTTTTTAGTTAATTCCATCCACCCAGGCTTCCACTTTCCGTCACTGGCAACGCGATTCAAACTATAGCTTGTACTGAGCAGGAGACCACTGAAATAGTCCACACCGGATCGGATATGATTTCATGATTTTACCTACTGGCCGGTAGGTTTTTTTTTTTTTTTTTTTGGGGTTGTCATAGCTTTTTACTAGTTAAAGAGTTATAATTTGAAACTTCTTGCTAGCTGTTTTAATTTGATTTTTGTCTTCCCTATTAGAGTATCTTAGTTTTTTTAATAAGGCCAATGTGATGGTTATGTTATACAAAAAAAAATAAAAAATTCTCTGTTGTCCAATCTAAGTGCATTTTCTCTTCTTTTTTTTTTCCTTGTTTCATTATGAACTACTGAAACATTTTTGTATATATGTATAAAGATCCTTGACAGGAGCAGTTTGCACGTAAAGAAATTGGATGAAGCAGTTAATCAGGCAAAGAGTAAAGTTGAGTTGAAAAGATATGTGTATCCCCAAGAAAATCCACAAGTTAAATATACTGAGGTAGGAGAATTGATTGGACTACTCAATCAAGGGGGTCACTACGTTTCTGTCCAACAGCTCACCCCAAATAAAAAGGTTCCTATTTTACCCTTTTTCATTTCCTTTATTCCAGTTGAGAATTTTTTTTTGATAGGAAGCACTTTTTTCCTATAATAAACTCAGATTAAAATATTAGTGTCCGACTGAAATATGTATGTTCCAAAAAGAAGGTAGTACTAATGACTGACTTGCTTTTTTGACTTCATCTGGTGATAGACTATTGGCATGGAAATGGTGAAAAGAGGTTTTCAAGATGACCACCAGAATTCTAAAGTTTTATTGGATGATGATACTACTTCTAATTTGTTGGTGAAAAGAGCCTTTCAAGATGATGATAATAAAGCGGCTGATCTTGATGAGTTAAATAATCGATTCACTTTCCAGGATAGTAATTATCCAAGTGACACACACACAGTGCTTAATAATGCTACTAATTACATGCCAAGCACAAGTTTAATAGTTAACAATTATGACAATATAAGCCAAATCAATAGCTTATCATCACCAATTTTTTCTGATGCAGTACAATATCATGTTGGTCCAGAAAACTTCAACCACGAAGATCTAATAATTTCCTCAAACATCTGGGACGACTAACTATTACTCTCTCCGTCCAACCATAGTTGTCCACTATACTATTTTGAGATGTTTAACAATACTTGTCCAATTTATGAAATCAATTGATAGTTTTACACTTAGTTCCTAATTTACCATGTTCATTGATTATAGTCATTTTCTTATTACATTTTTCAAGACATTGTATTTATTATATTCAAAGGTTGATAGAGTAAAATTACCCTTCTATTTATAGTTTTTAAGAAGTGTGCTAAGTCAATAGTGGGCTAATATTATATTTATTTCATTGGTTAATCGGTTGAATGATAATTATAAGTTGACTTGAAGACGAAGGAGTCTCATATAGAAAGTGTGATTATAAGGGTAACTTTGTCATTTTATATTTTCATTACTTTTGTTACGCCTAGTTTTGGCAATTAATTTACACAAGGGGCATGTATTTATTCTAAAAGGTCAAATTAGTAACGATAATTTACAATTCAAATAAAATTGAACTGTTAATGTATATTACATGAATCATACACATTTTAGATAAACTTGTTACATCAACTCCTATTCGAAAAGTCAAATAATCACTCTTTTGAGATACCAATAGTATATCGCCACAATTTTTCTCTATTTCTTTGTATTGTCTAGACAAATGAATGTCTATTTTAAACTCGCACGTTTTGACAAAATACTATATTATAATAAATAAGTACATGTTTTTGCCTCCAAAATAAATTCATGAAAAATTATGTCTTTATAAACAAAAACTACTCTATGAAAAGGCATCAATATAATTTACCGTCTCCCCCATTGTTTATTAATTTGTCCAACAAAGCCTTAGCCACCATGGTTGAACTTGACCAACAGATCAGGCAATTTGGAACAATAGATAGGTCATGTTAACATCAACATTTATGTGAAATAGACAAGTCCATATTATAGTTTCGAGTCAATTAATTATTAGTTGCTAACTGACTGTCACCATTTATTTGTTTTTTTTAAAATATAAACACTCTGATTAACGAATTAGACATATAATTAATTAGTTGATTTATGTCATGTCGAACCAATATTTCCCTTGTCCAACGTGTTCTTTTTTTAGGAAAATTTCTGCCTTTTCCCGCGATAGATGACCATATAATGTTCAAATTACTAGTATTACACTATCTTTAGAGTTTAGTCTACGTACAAGTCACATATTAGAGTTGTTTCCGCATGCATATAAACAAAGTGTCCTATTAATTATGAAGTTTAATTCTATTGATCAGTACTATAATCACTATAATAATTCTCGACCAAAACATATAAATACATAAATTTATTAAAGGCTTTACACCAATTCATGAGCAATTAAAAATAACAATCAAAAGATAAGCTAAGTGGAAAGAGAAATTTTAATACTTGAAAAATACTAAAACAAATATGTCATGTGCAAGATTCTTTCACATTTTTCATCCAAGAGTTGACATAATTCGAATGTAGGTCTCACTTTTTTGGTACATAAATGTTAAATGTGATAGTAACAGATTAGGACAACAAAGCGCGTGACCCAGCCCCCAAAAGTCAAAACTATGAGTAGAGTAATAAGTTGGTGAGTTATATTTGAAATTACTATGCGTAAGTTGGTAAAAAAAAAAACTTTTAGTAATCAGTAGTTTTGTGAAATTCGAATAGCTTAGTTGGTAGTATTACCTAAATTTTTATCTTGTAGGTGAGGTTACGTATCCACATTGTAATCTCCTTTCTTACGTTCAATTTTATTTTATTTTTAAAAATAGTTTCTGATAAATGCTCAATTTAAAAACATCACTTATTGTTTACTTCCCTTCCATTACAAAGTGGCCAAACCACGGCCAGTATTATTCAAGCCGATGATTTATCTTAATTAATTTCGTAGATGAAGAAGTTGGTTATTATCTCTAACAATATTAAATAATAATGAAATTTTAATGAAACAAGCCGATGATTTATCTTAATTTATCCAACCAGACAATTATATGTTTTGGGTGTTATTAATGATGAAAATTCTTCTTTTTTGGTTTTGTCCGCTGGTGGTAAAAAAGGCTTTTTTCTCTTTTTCACACCAACACTACTCCTGATTCTCTATCAACTATCATAAAATCTTGAATTCTATTTTAGCCATTTCTTATCCTTTTTGTAGTTTAATTACAAAATGATGAGTCATTTACTTTATTTTTAAATAGTTTTTTTAAAAGAAAACGTCTTTCTAAAGTTTAACTGATTAAATATGTGAAAATTGACGGAAAATATTTTCCATCCTACCAAACACACCTTATATGCAACTTATTATTCTCTATTTCTTGATACAACATTTTTGTGCTAAAAAAGTATTACAATTTACCAGTTGTAAGTATTGAGTGTACTCATTACTTGACTAATTAACGTAACTAGAAAAGGACAAGTACATACTCGTATTTAACCAAATTTAACCTTAATTATGTTGGGTTTAGTATCTTTTTTTTCCCTTCCTAGGTGGATAAATAAAATACTTATTAGGACCAACTCATTTTAGTCCATAACCCCAATATTATGTGGCATATATAAGACTTATTTGGTCTTATTTTTAGAAACACAAGAGAGAAAAATCAAGAGAGATTCGTTTTAGAGATTGAGAGAAAAAGAGAAAAATTCCATTTTTGCTTTAGGAAATTTTCTACTCAGGCAGTCCGCTTCAGACAGAGTTTGCCGCTTCATTAACCGTTGGATTGTGCTCAAATTTGAACAGGTAGTTTTCAGAATCTGGTTCTTGCAATTCCACATGCAAATTGTCCATGATAGAGATGCCAAGAAGTTGTGATTGTCACAAGAGAAGTATATTCAAAAAGTACTTCGTAGATTCAACATGGACAAAGCTAAGATTGTCAATACACCTTTAGCTATGCACTTCAAATTGAGTACTAGACATTGTCCTTCCAGTGATGGTGAGAAGGAAGATATGAAGAAAGTTCCTTATGCTTTAGCTGTTGGTAGTTTGATGTACGCAAGGGTGTGTACAAGACCAGAGTATTGTTAGCTGTTTTCTTTCTAATCCGGGAAGAGAGCATTGGAATGTTGTAAAGTGGATTATGAGATGTCTTTGTGGCACTTCTAGTTTGAGTTTGTGTTTTCGTACAAGGAAGCCTACTCTTTGTGGTTACACTGATTCAGACATGACTGGTGATGTTGATACTCATAAGTCTACTTCAGGCTACTTGATTACTTTTGCAGGGGGAGTTGTGTCTTGGCAATCTAAGTTGCAAAAATGTGTTGCTTTATCTACTACAGAGGCTGAGCTTATTGTTGTTGTTGAGGCTTGCAAATAGTTGATCTGGATGAAGAGATTTTTGGGGGAACTTGGTTGTGCTCAAGAGAGGTATGTGCTTTATTGCGACAATCAAAGTGTTATTCATCTTGACAAGAATTCCACATTTCATGGTCGGTTTAAACACATTGATGTGAGGTATTATTGGATTCGAGATGTGTTGGATTCTAAGTTGCTTGAATTTGAAAAGATCTATACCAAGAGGGAAGTTTGAGGATTGTTGGGTTTAGGATCTTTATTTTTCCTTTCTATGTGGATAAATAAAAGTCTTATTAGGACCCACCCACTTTAGCCTATAACCCCAATATTATGTGGCATATACAAGGCTTATTTGGTCTTATTTTTAGAAACACAAGAGAGATTTGTTTTAGAGATTGAGAGAAAGAGAGAAAAATCCCATTTTTGCTTCAGGAAATTTTCTGCTCTGGTAGTCCGCTTCAGACAGAGTTTGCCGCTTCGTTAACCGTTGGATCGTGCTCAAATTTGAACTGGTAGTTTTCAGAATCTAGTTCTTGCAATTCAATGGTGGAGAGCGGATTTGGAGGTCTGTAGCTTCTGATTTTTGGGAGTGAACAGTAGCTCATTTTTGGGTGAAATCTCTCCTTTAATTCTCTAGTTTTAGTGCAATCTTATTTTGTTGTTGCTTGTTGTTTGGCGCTTGTTTTGTGGCCAATTTTGGAGAACAATTTTGTAACTCTTGGTCTTTATAGTGGAGTTTTTGGTCATGTGGTCTTTTTACTTTTCACATAGAAGGGTTTTCCACGTAAATCGTTGTGTCTTGTGTGATTGGCTTATTCTTATCTTGTTGTTTTTATTTGGTTGATATACTTGTTGTCCATTCTTCGTATTGCTTGATTTCGTTTGTCTTCTCTTGGTTCAAATTGAAAGGGATAGTTAGACTTGGGTATTATTTTGTTGTTTTCATGTCAGGCATTCTTGTTAGTGCATTGCCTTTCCTAATAAAGTGGTATCAGATCATATGTTATTATTAATTATTAATTTGAATGCTAGATGCAAATATGAGCAAGATGGTTTGTTTGAATGGTAGTAAGTATCATATTTGGAGAGACAAGATGAAATATCTTCTATTTGTTAAGAAAATGCATTTACATGTGTTTACCTCTAATAAACTCAGTCCATGACGGATGAGGAATGAGAATTTGAGCACTTGCGGGTTTGTGGCTATATTAGACAATGGGTTGAAGATAATGTTCGAAATCACATTGTGAATGAGACACATGACAGAAGTTTGTGGGACAAGCTCGAGACGATATATGCTTTGAAGACTGGTAACAATATGTTGTTTCTATTGAAACAATTGATGAATATCAGGTTTAAAAAGGTGCACTCATATTTCTGATCATATTAATGATTTTCAGGGTGTTCTTGACCAGCTATCTGGAATGAATGTAAAATTCGATGAAGAAATACAGGGACTATGACTTCTTAATACTCTGCTAGACTCTTTTGAAACTCTTAGAGTTTCTTTGACTAATTCTGTTCCCAGTGGTGTTGTGACCACGAAATATGCTAAGAGGGTGTCTTGAATGAAGAGATGAAAACTGTCACGACCCGAGAGCACCCCCTAGTCGTAACCGGCGTACTCGACCTCGAAGAGGTCTAATACAAGCCTTTTAGTATTCATTCATCGCATAGACACTAAAACCATAAGGAATTTAAAACTTTCTTTACCAAGAAAACATTTCATAATTAAAAAAATAATAATAGCAAGCGGAAGACTTTCTAGACTTTATACATGATGTCTCAAACCATCTAATACTTTAGAGTACAAAATTCGGGACTAATCCCGTACACAACTTAAACAATACTAAAAAGACATAGAAGAACATATTGGGTATTGTC
>JAJOOF010012930.1:0-19939 GCA_029582545.1 Solanum lignicaule | reverse complement strand
TGTTAAAGAATGACAAAAATCCCACATCGGTGGTTAATGAGATGGGTGGACTCCTTATAAGGCTTGGGCAATCCTCCTCCCTTTGAGCTAGCTTTTGGGGTGTGAGTTAGGCTTAAGACCTAATTTAACATGGTATCAGAGCAGGGCCTGTCTCACTCGATGTTGGGGCCCCCAAAATCAAAAATTGCCCACGCACTAGATGCTAAGCACTGGGCGTGAGGTGGAGTGTTAAAGAATGACAAAAATCCCACATCGATGGTTAATGAGATGGGTGGACTCCTTATAAGGCTTGGGCAATCCTCCTCCCTTTGAGCTAGCTTTTGGGGTGTGAGTTAGGCCTAAGACCTAATTTAACACCAATGACTAATGCAAAAAGCATCATATTCAAAAGTTTTGGTTTTCTGTTGGAGGTCTATCATGAGACGCTCATTGGGAAGGAAATATATGTCTTAGAGCCTTTATGACAACATTGAAGGGCACATTAATCGAGGTGAAGCGTTCAACACTTTTCGTGCCTCGCTTCAGAGCTTAAGTGCACCTTTGACTATACTGTTTGAATTAATTTCCTGATGACAAATTGTTTGGATTTCATAAAATTTAACTTCAGTGTTTCAATATTCTGCAAGTCCATCCAGACTAGCTCTCAGTCCCTCTTGGTTATTAATAAAACTATAATTTTGGTAAAAATATTCTAGTTGTTGAGGCTTAATAATGATTCTTCCTGTTTTTTGTTCTGCTATTCTCTTATGGAAATATCTAGAGTGTGAACTTTATGAAATTTAATGATACCAATATATGATATTGATTTAGTATCAGTTAAGTAAAAAATTACCAGCCTTAATGAATGGGGGTATGAGTTGTAATTATTTATGAGAGAATAGGTATTTCAGGAATTACATTGAGTTTGAATATGAACTTGTAATTATTTTGAGTTTTATGTAGTTTTTCCAAAGGAAAAATATTATTAAACCCTATTTACTCCAATTCATTCTTGCACATGGGTTAAGTGATATAGGCTAATAATTAAATTATGGATTTGTCCCATTAACCATCAACTAAAATAAATTATTTAAAATTACTCATAAATTAATAACCATACTTAAACAAATAGTTCGAAATTCCATAACCAACTTCACCGACTGATCAAGAAATTACTACTCGAGAGCAACTATTGAGAGGGATAAAATAATAATTTTATGAAAATTTTCGACCTTTCGGGTCATTAGAGGCTGCTCTTTTCTTTGGGGCTGCGCAAACTTTTCAGAAGCTGACCAGGTCAAAGAAGACTCAGTAGCTTGAACAAGATAATTTTTTCCTTAAAAATAATCAAGTCAATTATTAGAAAATGACTGCAATTTGCAGATACATTCTAGGAAACTAGGAGCAATTACTAGTATTTAATACCCTGAGCAGCTCAGTTGATATACTTGTAAATCAAATCTCTTCATTCACAAATCGAATTGGAGATGGCTTTTTATGCCGCTGTAACTTCTCTGATGGGAACAGTGCACCTGATTTCGCAATCCAGCTTAGACTTTCAGGAAAGTAACAAAGAATGTTCGAAATCACTCTACGAGAAGGTTGGTTCTCTGTTAGAGTTTCTTGACAATTCTGATTATGAACTGATGAAGGATCTGCAGAAAAAGGTCAAAGATCTAGCAAACGAAGTAGAAGATGAAGTCGAATCGCAAGTAGTGCAGATTATGGAGAAGGATAAACATATTCAAAAAGAGGCGAATGAAAGGCTTCTTAGTATCTTGCGACAAGCTATAAAAGACATCGATTCTGTGAAAGAAGAGCTCAACACGCAGAGGAACGAGAATAACAATTTGCAAGCTGGAAATGGTTCGATTGGTGGCTCTACTTCACCACAATCGGATGTTTCAACCGTTGAGAATGACATGGTGGGGCACATCGATTCTGTGAAGGAAGAGCTCAGGAAGCAGAGGAAGAATAACAAGCTGCAAGCTGGAAATGGTTCGATTGGTGATACTTGTTCACCACAATCGACCCATGAGAATGACATGGTGGGGCACAGCGATGAACAAGCGAGAGTGTGGGGTGAGCTTACCGGGCACTCATCTCTACTGGAAGTCATCTCTATTGTTGGGATGGGAGGCATAGGCAAGTCAACTTTTGCCAAAAAGATGTTTTCCGCTGCCTCAATTGGGAAAGTCTTCGATGTTCGTGGATGGATTACTGTCTCCAAGGACTACAGCTTAAGAAAGATGCTCATATCCCTCCTTCAAGACGCTATTGGCGTGAATGAAGAGCTTGATAAGAAACCCGATGATGAACTAGCTGATTGCTTGCAGAAAAGTCTCAAGGGAAGAAGGTATTTGATTGTTGTGGATGACATATGGAGCACGAAAGCCTGGGAAGACATCAGACAATGGTTTCCAGAAAACAACAATAGAAGCCGAATTTTGTTGACTACTCGGATCATGGAGGTTGCTCGATATGCTAGCTATCCTAAGAATCCTTTTCCAATGCGTTTCCTAGATCCAGAAGAAAGTTGGAATTTGTTTTGCCAAAAGGCGTTTGGCAAAAATGATTGTCCAGCTGAATTTGAGAATGTCGGAAAGGTAATTGTAGGAAATTGCAACGGATTACCACTAATGATTTCTGTGACTGCAGGGTCTCTTTCTAGCGAGAAGATGCTGCGCAAGTGGCATGAAGTAGCTCGAAGTGTAAGCTCATTAGTAAACCTTGATGATTATCAACGTTGTTCAGGAGTGCTCGCTTTGAGCTACAATCATCTTCCTTCCCACTTGAAAGCTTGCTTTCTGTATTTTGGAGTTTTCCAAAAAGCTAGTGAAATTTCTGTGGAAAATTTGATTAGATTATGGATGGCAGAAGGATTCTGTAATCTGAGGGGGATTGGGGAATTGGAAAAAGAAGCTTCTAGTCTACTACATGATCTTATTGATAAAAGTCTAATTGTTGCTTGCAAGCATAGTTTGGATGGCAAAATCAAGACATGTAAGATTCATGATCTTCTCCATGATTTATGCTTGAGTGAATTGGAAAGTGAGAATCTTTTGTATGTTTCAAATCCCCCAACCAATGTTCCTCAACATCATCGGTGGGTTTCATTTCATCATGAACCGATGCAAGTTTTTTTTTCTCTTCCCTTCCCTACTTATGGTAAAACACGTTCTCTTCATTTTCTTGCGGAAAAACCGTACAAACTTGAATTTCAATTAGGATTACACCGTTTCAAACTTCTTAGAGTATTGGACTTGCCGGGATTAGGCCTGACACATTTACCTGACGAATTATCAAAACTAGTTTCCTTGAGGTATTTGAGGGCTGATTTCAGAGGATATGCACCAATTTATAAACTTCGGAATCTACAATTTCTTAGTTTTCATAATTTTTATAAGTTTCAATCCATTAACAATCACTTACCAGATGGAACCTGGAAAATGTCTCAATTGAGGCATCTCGACTCTGCAAGTTTTTATTTGTGTTCTCCTCCAAAGGTATCTGGCAATAAGTACCGGGTTTTGGAAAACTTGCAAAGTGTTCATGGGCTGAGACCTGATTGTTGCACAAAAGAAATGTTTGAAGGGATTAAAAAGGTGAAAAAATTGGGGATTTGTGGTGAGAGTAATCACTTCAATGATGCGCCCAAATGCCTAGATTATCTTAGTTATTTACCTGAGCTAGAGAAACTAAAAATCGCATTATACGACCATTACAGAAGGGATTTGCTTCATAGGCATCCAGTTCCATGTGTGGGTTCTTTCCCACCAAATCTCAAGAAGCTGACACTTCAAGGAACTCGTCTATTATGGTCGCAACTGACAGTCATTAGCGAGTTGCCCAAACTCGAGGTGCTCAAATTGAAGGCATTAAAGTTGTTTGTAAATGAGCTTGGAGAAACTGCCTGGAAAGTATCAAAGATGGGATTTCCTAAACTGAAATTCTTGCTCATAGAGAAGAAGGGTCTTAAATACTGGACGGCCGCCGCCGATTCTTTCCCATGCCTTGAGCGCGTAATTATCAAAAACTGTCCTTCCTTACAAGAGATTCCTAAAGAATTTGCAGAGAGTATGGCACTGAAGCGAATTGAGTTATGGGGATGTACTCCTTCCCTCGTGACGTTTGCTACGAAGATCCAACAAGAGCAACAAGAGAATTTGGGAAACAACCTACTTCAAGTTTATGCCTATGACAGAATTTGAGGTAAGTGGAATGATTCTTCAACATCCGTTATATGTTTTACCAGTAATTAATTGACCTGATGACTTTGATTCAAAATTTTATGTGCATAACTACTAGTATATCTTTTGATTGTAATAAGATAGGTAAAATTGAATATTTCATATGTATAGACTCTGTAAAAGTGGAAGAGGGAGGATGGAATTCATTAGATTGAATAAGTTGATTACATCTCTCTTACATCTTGAGAGGCCTAGTTTAGTCCATTATATAATTGTTGGGACATTTGGTTATAGAAATTTGTTGGAAATGAAGACACTTTTGAAAGAGTAGCATGCCAATTATTGCAAAAAAAATGTGCCCTTACATCTATGATAAGCGTACTGGGGAGATGTGATTAGACAGAACATGGTGCAGCTTCAGCTTATCGAGGACAAGACCTTAAATCGGAGGGTGTGGAAGTCATGGATTAGGGTAGAAGGTTAGTAGGTAGTGGAGTGTTCTCTTGCTTCGGAAGGATTTAGGCTTAGTAGTGTACGGTGTCTATCGTAGTATTTGTTTTATTCTGGTAATGTCTTGCTTTTGCTTTCTATCACCATCTGTTTTTGTTATGGTGTTTCAGTTATTGCATTATTTCGTTCTTGTTACTGTTTTCTTCCGTATTAGTTGCTTCACCGTCTTTTTCCTAGCTATTTTATACGTACTTTGATTTGTTGTACTCGAGTTGAGAGTCTTTCAGAAATAGCCTCTCTACCTCCACGAGGTAGTGGTAATTAAGGTATGTGTACAGTCTACCCTCCCCAAACTCCACTTGTAGGATTTCACCAAGTATATATATATTGTTGTTGTTACATATATGATCAGCAGGGTAACGTTTTCAACAATGGTTTAGATATGCTTTTCGATAACGTTTTTAACAATGGTTGAAACTAGCTAGATATGTTAAATCTCTTAAAAATATGTGCAGAAGTATATATATGTCCTACCGAGGAAGATGCAAAGGAAGAAGTATTTATATGTCCTACCGAGGAAGATGCAAAGGAAGAAGCTGGTGATAGAAGCTATTTTGGGTAACTTAAAAACTGGTTGCGGAAGATGATTGTGTGAAAATGAGTTTTAAGCAAGATATAAGTTTATATTTTCATATGATAATATTCTACCAGTTATGTTTATGCACCCTTAAAGAACGTATGTCTGCAAAGTATAAGTTTGATTGCTAAGGATTAGATTAAAAGACCAATCCATTCGAAGGGAAAATGGTGTTATTTCTTCTCATTAATTACCATTTTTTGTTGATTCAAAAGCTCTTGTGAAAAATTGGTCCAGTAATTTGATTTTTCTTGACCTATTTTTTTAAACTACAACACATTATCCTACAACAAATGAACCAAAAAATTCTATCTTTGATTTTGTTTTTATGTCACTTTCAAGAATTTATGACTCTTCTTATAGTACTGTTTGCTCCTCTAAACAATTTTACAAGCATCAAACAAATATAATCATATCAATAAACCAAGATATAAATGTTACAGTAGAATTTCTTGATATTATCACAATAAAATAAAAAATAACAATAAAAAGATCACAAGTTTAAGTACTGACAGCGTAATGAATTTTTGGCAATCATCAATAGGTAATAATTGAACAAATTATTTTAACGCCATTGTATTTTATTAAAAAAAAAAAGATTATATTCATAAAAAAATGATTTCAAATGTATTTATTATAAATAACTCATCTCAGGTTATAGTTTAGGCCTCAATTATTTGCGGTTAATGAAGGTATGAATCTGAATGATTTAGATCTTAGGTTATTAAGTGCATTTGCTTTGAACAAGTCTTTGATCATTAAAGTATTGAGCGAAGGCTTAATATTATTTAAGAACTATTTCTGAGTGAATAATTTTCATATCACTCTAGTCATAATTACTAACCACCATCATTACCACTTCTGACATCACAATTATCATCATTATTATTCGACCATCAATTACGTCGCTAACTACCAGCCGCCACACCAACCAACATAGCCATCAGACCGTCACGGGCAAACACTTCTTTCAATCATTGTTACACCTATCACTTAAATCATTATAATTATATTCACTTCCACCATCATCGCAATTGCCACCTCTATCAGCCTCTACCATCACTGGGGTCAATCTCTACTACCAACCACCCCCATCATCACAACTAGCATCGTTGTCAACTATCACCACACATTGTTCAGTTACCAACATCAACACTATCATTTACAAGCATCAACTTCACCATCACAACCACCATTATCAATTGTCACCATTACTTCAGTCTCTACAATACCATGCAACTATTTCCATCATATATAATATCACTACCACCACCATTATCAGCCACTAACAATAGTCATTATCATCATCACCACTACAACCCGTCTCTACCATTGCAAGTAACATAAACATTTTATTTTTTATTTAAATTATATATTTATTATATTTACAAATAAATAAATATGTATAATCAGACATTGTAAATCAAATAATCTAGAAATAACATCTTAATTGATATACATTTTAATTTTGACATTTAATAAAAATAAATAAGACCTTATATACTTTTTTTTTACAATTTTTTTTCCAGTAAAGTAGTAGAGAAAGTCGGTGGCACGTATAATAACGTCAGTTTGTACCATGGTGGGAGGTGCTAGATATCATGTAGAATTAATCAAGGTGCGCGCAAACTGGCCTGGACACCACGATTATGGAAAAAAAACAATTATTAAAATAAAGAAAGTGGTGTCTGAACACTTTTTCCTTTTTTGTTTGTAAATGGATGATGTAAAATGGTGTCTGTACAGCTGTACTGATAGGCTTATATGTGTTGCAATATCTTGTTTCCTTTTTTTTAGTTTTGTTATTTTCTCCTTTTTTCAATGACATTCCAGAAAGCTTCATATATTGAAATTCAAATTTCAAATCTTTGTAGGTAGGATTCTCATTTACTACAAGCGGATGAATCTGATCCGGTATATAAATCATAAAAGAAAATACTTATTAAATCGATTATAAGAATGCCAGCTACACAGTACCTATTGTCCAAAGAGGAATTCTTCCAATAGTATCGGCCATTTATCCCATTTCCTTTTAGATTTTATCAAGTGATCATGCTAGAAACATAAGCAATCATGAATAATTAAATTATGAGATCCTTTTCTGAATGAGCTTTTAAAATAAAAAATAAAAATCAAGAAAAAGTGAATGCCCAGCTTTAGGAAACATAAGAATTATTTAGAAAGACAGCCTTTCTTATATAGACTGTGACATAATAGTAGTGCTTCTACTGTTTGTCACACTTTATCATTTCCAGTGTGCAAATTGCTTCCATATTTAATAGCTAAGTTGCGCGGACTCTTCACATTTGATGCTGCACCCCTGTTGGATTCTCCAAAAATACACTACTTTTGGTAAATCCAACACGTACCTTTTGACATTTTTGAAGAGTCCAAGCATCATAGTTTAACAGTATTGCCAAAGGCGTGCTTAAGCCCAAAAGCAAGGCTCAATACATGTTGAGCGCTTCATCTCGCTTAATGTGCGCTTCAGTGTTGTCATCAAGGTTCTAAGACATACTTTTCCTTGTCAATGAGCCTCTTTTGATGAGGCTGACACTAAACCATTGATATTTCACTTAATTTTTGTTCATAGAGTTGTCATTCATGCTTATATTTATTAGTCTTGGACTAATTAAACATATATATTTGTATTTTCTTGCTCCCTTTGCGCCTTTTCGTGCACATTTTATTTGCCCTTTACGCTTAAAACCCCAATGAACCTTAGAGCTTTTTGCGCTATTTGCTTTTGTTACACTGATTTAAAGAAAACAAATCTTGTTTGTTTGTATTTCTGCAGAAGTAGCAACAGAGATGGCTGCTTATGCTGCTGTAACTTCTCTGATGGGAACAATACACCTGATTTCACAATCCAACTTGGATTTACTGGAGGGTAACAAAGAACATTTGGAATTACTCTACGACAAGGTTGGTTCTCTGCAAGAACTAATTCTTGATAGTTGTGATGATGAACCAATGAAGGATTTGTCAAAAAAGATCAAATATCTAGCACGTGAAATAGAAGATGAAGTTGAATCACACATTCAAAGAGAGTCCGTTAAGACGCTTCCTAAGATGTTGCAACTAGCTACAGAAATCTTCCGCCTTCCAACATCTCAGGAGAGTCTCTTTAAGACCTTTCAACGAGCTACAAAGATTTTCCACATTCCAACAGCTCATGATATGCTTCATAAGATCTTGCAATGAGCTACAGAAGACATTGATTCTGTGAAGGAAGATGTCCTCAAGCTGAAGGAGAATAATAATATGCGAACTGTAGATTGTTCAATTGGTGGTACAATTTCACCGCAATTGCATGTTTCAACCATTGAGAATGATATGGTGGGGTACAACATCGAACAAGAGTTCATGCGGAATCAACTTAGGGGATACTCATCTCAATTAGAAGTGATCTCTATTGCTGGGATGGGCGGCATAGGTAAGTCAACTTTTGCCAACAAGATGTTTTATGATCCCTCAATTCTGAGCTTCTTTGATGTTCGTGGATGGATTACCGTGTCTAAGGACTACAGTTTAAGAAAGATGCTTCTATGCCTCCTTCAAGATGCTATTGGGGTGAAAGAAGAACTTGATAACATAAGCGATGGAGATCTAGCAGATCGCTTGCAAAAAAGTTTAAAGGGTAGGAGGTATTTGATTGTTGTGGATAACATTTGGAGCACAGAAGCCTGGGATGAGATTAGACTGTGTTTTCCAGAAAACAATAATAGAAGTCGGATATTGTTGACTACTCGAGACATGAATGTTGCTCAATATGCAAGTTATCCTAAGGATCCTTTTCCAATGCATTTCCTAGAGCCAGAGGAAAGTTGGAAATTGTTTTACCAGAAGGCATTTGACAAAAAACCTTTCCCAATTGAATTTGAGAATCTCGCAAAGGAAGTTGTAAGTAATTGCAAAGGATCGCCACTAATGATATCTGTGGTCGCAGGGACTCTCTCTAGCAAGAGGACATTGGACGAGTGGACTAACGTAGCTCAAAGTGTGAGCTCTTTAGTAAACCTTGATGATTATCAACGTTGCTCAGGAGTGCTCGCTTTGAGCTATAATCATCTTCCTTCACATTTGAAAGCTTGCTTTCTGTATTTTGGAGTTTTCCCAAAAGTTGCCCAAACTCGAGGTGCTCCAATTTAAGGCATTACAGTTGTTTGGTGATGAGCTTGGAGAAACTGTCTGGGAAGTATTAGAGATGGGATTTCCTAAATTGAAATTTTTGCTCATAGAGAAGAAGGGTCTTAAAAACTGGAAGGCCACCGACGATTCTTTTCCATGCCTTGAGCGTGTAATTATCAAAAACTGTCGTTTCTTACAAGAGATTCCTAAAGAATTTGCAGATAGTATGGCACTGAAGCGAATTGAGTTATGGGGATGTACTCCTTCCCTTGTGAATTTGCTAAGGGGATCCAAGAAGAGCAAGAGATTTTGGGAAACAACATACTTCAAGTTTATTCTTATGACACAATTTGAGGTAAGTAAAATAAATAAGTTGACTTTTGATAAAATGTGTTACATCAGTAGATGAGAATTCTAAACTGTCTTTTGGTGTGGTAGTATAGGTTACACTGCCCATAACGCCAATAGACATGAGAAAAGTTCAAAGAACAAATTGTCAATAGATTAAACCTAAAGGTAAATAACTAGGGAAGTGTAAAAAGCATTGCCAGCGAATGATTTTCCTTCTCATACTAGATGATGTCAGGAAGCTATAAATTTGGATCTTGTAGGTGTGCCCCAATCTGAAGATTTCGCAAGACGCAAGGTAATTATAACTTGTCATTCTTTGGAGGTTTGTAGGTAAATGAAAATGAGAAGAGACACCGAACTGAATGTTTCCACATTGGAGGCAGATGAATCTCGACAACTGTTTGTCAAAAATGCAGGAGATGATGCCAACTTTTGTTGTAAGATTCACATTTTGTTGCCTCATTCAGGAGTAACTAAGCAGATGATGGAAATTCCTGTCCAAGAGAGACACGAAATTTCAAGCTAAAGTTAATCAGTCGAGTTTGCTGTGATGTATTTTCTGTCAGATGTCTTAATTTTTTCTGCCAATAATTGTTCCTTGTTTGTACCATTTTTCTTTCTGGTTTTGATATTTTGATTGCTTGATTGTACACTGAGTAATTTCTTGTTTTGATTGTGTTCTGTAATTAACTGGTATTCTGGAGTTGCTAGGGAAATGTTGTAAATAAACCTTTAACTTATTAAGACAAACTGGTATTGCTTCTGGTGTTGTACATTCAAAATTTAGCACATGCTCTTGCTTTTCCATGTTTTTGCTCTCATGATAACACTTCAGATTGTGTTTGATAAAACTTTTAATATTTGAAATTGATAGCAATGTCCAAATGTTGGTTACAACAATAACATAAAAAGTTGAGATAATTGTGAAGAAAAACTACTTCCATCCAAAAGTGTGAGGAGTCATCTTGAAAAAATAAACAGAATACATAGAGTTACTTACTGTGATACTGTTATTGGTTTTTTAATTCAAATTTAGTTCTGATTTACTAATTTGTTATCCCAAACTCACTGGCCTGACTAGTCCCAGCTCTTTTCCAGAAGTTTCTTCATTTAACTTCTGTCATGATGATCTCTTAATGATGACCAAAAGGCAACATAATCATCTTCTTCAGACACAGAACAAATCGTTGTGAAACAAAATGATACGCTTGTGGAAATACACTGAGTTTGTTGTTGTTGCTGGAATCCTTTTCTTTTTTTTTGTTCTGCTGTCTGCAAAGGGAATGACAAGACTCTGTCCACAATGTGCCAATGACTATTGCAAAAAGCTTCATATTCAAAAGTTCTGGTTTTCTGTTGGAGGTCTATCATAAGATGCTCATTGGGAAGGAAATATATGTCTTAGAGCCTTTATGACAACACTGAAGAGCACATTAATCGAGGTGAAGCGTTCAACACTTTTCGTGCCTCGTTACAGAGATTAAGTGCACCTTTGACTATGCTGTTTGAATTAATTTCCTGATGACAAATTGTTTGGATTTCATAAGATTTAACTTCAGTGTTTCAATATTCTGTAAATCTATCCAGACTAACTCTCAGTCACCTCTTGATTATTAATAAAACTATAATTTTGGTAAAAATATTCTAGTTGTTGAGGCTTAATAATGATTCTTCCTCTTTTGTTTATTCTGTTATTCTCTTATGGAAATATCTAGACGCTTTGTTTGTTCTGTTATTCTCTTACGGAAATAACAAGATGTTTTGTTTGTTCTGTTACTAATATCTTTTGATATGTGCAAACATTGTGCCAATGATTTGGTGTTCTAGGAAAACTTGATGAGAATTAACAATTGCTTAGAAATTAACGACCACCTATGTTGAGGTGTTGACTGTGATATAATTAGTTGTATCATACTTTGTTGTTTCCAGTGTGCAAAATGCTTAAATATACTTAGCATTTGTTGTAAACTTCTTATCTATCCTTTTCGAGTGCCAACATTCCGCAAATCTATTCATTAACAAATCTTGTATTGATCTCTGAAGGTACTTAGCAATAGAGATGGCCGCTTATGCTGCTGTAACGTCTCTGATGGGAACAATGCACCTTCTTTCGCAATCCAGCTTAGACCTTCAGGTGGGTAACAAAGAACATTTGGAATCACTCTACGACAAGGTTGGTTCTCTACTAGAGTTTCTTGACAATTCTGATAATGAACTGATGAAGGATCTGCAGAAAAAGGTAAAAGATCTAGCAAATGAAGTAGAAGATGAAGTCGAATCACAAGTTTTGCTGATTATGGAGAAGGATGAACATATTCGAACAGAGGCGAATGAGAGGCTTCTTATAATCTTGCAACAAGCTATACCAGACATCGATTATGTGAAGGAAGAGCTCAGCAAGCAGAGGAAGAATAACAAGCTGCAAGCTGGAAATGGTTCGGTTGGTGGTACTTGTTCACCACAATCGGATGTTTCAACCATTGATAACAACGTTGTGGGGTACAATATTGAACAAGAGCTCATGCTGCGTCAACTTACCGGAGACTCGTTTCAAATGGAAGTCATCTCTATTGTTGGGATGGGTGGGATAGGTAAGTCAACTTTCGCCAAAAGAATGTTTTCTGATCCTTCAGTTGTGAACTTCTTTGATGTTCGTGAATGGATTACTGTGTCCAAGGACTACAGCTTAAGAAATATGCTTTTATCCCTCCTTCAAGACGCTACTGCGGTGAAAGAAGAAATCAATCCTCAAGATCAGGGAAATGATGAGGTAGAAATTGATAATGCAGAATTAGCAGATCGCTTACAAAAAAGTTTCAAGGGTAAAAGGTATTTGATCGTTGTGGATGACATATGGAGCAGGGAAGCCTGGGATGAGATTAGACTATGGTTCCCAGAAAACAATAATACGAGTCGAATATTGCTGACTACTCGGATCATGGAGGTTGCTCGATATGCTAGCTATCCTAAGAATCATTTTCCAATGCGTCCCCTGGAACCAAAGGAAAGTTGGGATTTGTTTTGCCAAAAAGGCGTTTGGCGAAAAAGATTGTCCAACCAAATTTAGAACTTCCGGAAAGGTAGTTGTTGAAAATTGCAAAGGATTACCACTAATACTTTCGGTGGTTGCAGGGACACTCTCTAGCAAAAGGACACTGGACGAGTGGAATCAAGTAGCTCAAGGTGTGAGCTCATTAGTAAACGTTGATGATTATCAGCATTGCTCGAGAGTTCTCGCTTTGAGCTACAATTATCTTCCTTCACATTTGAAAGCTTGCTTTCTATATTTCGGAGTTTTCACAAAAGCTAGTGAGATTTCTGCGAAAAAGTTGATCAGATTATGGATTGCAGAAGGACTTTTTGAGCTAAGAGGACGACTCAGGGATTTGGAAGAAGTGGCTGATAGTCTTCTACATGATCTTATTGATAAAAGTCTAGTCATGGTTAGCAAGCGAAGCTTGAATGGTAAAATCAAGACATGTAAGATTCATGATCTTCTCCACGATTTATGCTTGATAGAATCTGAAAGTGAGAATCTTTTATATGTTTCTAATTCCAAAACAGTTGTTCCTCAAGATCATCGATGGGTTTCAGTTCATTCAGATCGAGGTTTTATTTCTCCATTTGGTACTTATAACAAAACACGTTCTGTTCCTCAAGATCATCGATGGGTTTCAGTTCATTCAGATCGAGGTTTTATTTCTCCATTTGGTACTTATAACAAAACACGTTCTGTTCATGTACCTTATGGAATACTGGAATTCAATATTCTTAAATTAGGACTAGACCATTTCAAACTACTTAGAGTATTAAACTTGGCGAGAGTGAAGTTGATATCTTTCCCTAGTGAATTATCAAACTTAGTCTCTTTGAGGTATTTTTCTATGATGGTTTATGGGAGAATTGAATATCTACCAATTTACAAGCTTTTGAATTTACAAACTTTTATTTTTCTTCTAGACTCTAGATACAGTATTACTGTACAATTACCAAATGGAATTTGGAAAATGTCTCAATTGAGGCACCTCCACTGTAGAAGCATTTATTTTTTGAGTTCTCCTCCAAACAAGTATCGGGTTTTGGAAAACATGCGAAGTGTTTCTGGGTTGAATCCTTCTTGTTGCACAAAAGAAATATTCGAAGGGATTAAGAAAGTGAAACAGTTGGGTATCAGTAACTTACCTTGTTCCAACAAACAGAATAAACACAGCTCAAAGAAATGAATTTTAATTAGAACTTTGTGCTGATAACATGTTATAAAATCAAACTCAGAACAATTTAATTATAAAGAGAAGAAGACAAAATAAGTAGATGAAGGAGAAGATTTTTCTTCTTATTCAAGTGTGCCCTCCAAATGATGAATGATATCTCTATTTACAGTGTTGATATATCACTTCCAAAGATCTCCTGGTTAAAAGCCAAACTAGTAGATACATAGTTATCCACCAAGGTTCATATCACCTTGGAATTATACATACATGAATTCAATTAATTCTTGAAGAAATCAAATGGATATTCCACTGCTCAATGAATTTATAACATAAAAAGATGTGAACCATTTTGTTCTAATTTTATAAAAATAATTCCATCAAACATAATATATTTGACATAAATTTATATATATATAACCTTCTGGATGTTCATGACTAATTAATTTGATATTTCAATGATGAGCTTCCATGATTACCATTGTCCCATTTGTCGAGTTATTTGCAGATCAGAAATACATCTTTCTCTCATTGAACAATTAGTTGGACGCTATAGAATGGAGTTATTTGAAATCCACCCAATTGCCCCATTCTATCTACAAAACTAAAAGGATTTTTATTTTTAATAAATTTAAAGAAGTACATCATTTATTCTATCCGTTTCCAAAAAATGATCTCCTTTCTTTTTTATTCTATTTTAAAAAAAAATGATCTCTTCTTTTTTTTTTAGTAATATTTTAATTTCAGCTTTTCACCTGACATGTTTAAGGCCATATGATTAAAGGATAATTTTGTATATTTAACATAACTTTAATTTAAAATCACAAAATTAAAAAATCTTTTTTATTTTCTTAAATTTCGTGGCTAGTCTCACTCTTTTTAAAACGGAGGCAGTATTTATTTTTTGAAGTTTTGTCCGGCAATATGTCGTCGATTTCCTTATCCGCCGGCACGATCGTGTCGACTTGTAATGGCAGAATTTGATGAAGATTATGGAGAAGCAGCAGGGGAAGTAATGAAAATGGTTGAAGAAGAGTTTGGGAATATGTCGTCGATTCCCTCATGACTTTTGCTGCGCAGATCCGAAAAAATCCAGAAAGTTTGGGAAACAATATGCTTAAAGTTTATGTGTTTGATACCAAAGGTTAGCAGAATATTTTACAATGAACTTTCAACTGCCATAATAAGTTTTGATTTCTGATGAACTGTATTAAATCAGTATATGAGACACCTGATAGTTGTGATGTTATTTTTTGTGCTTAAATACTAGTAGTATATCATTTAATGTAATGATATAAGGAAAGTTAACAGCCTCTCTAACTGCACAAGGTTGGGTTTAGGTCTGGTACACACTATCCTCCTAGACCCCACTTGTGGGATATTGTATAAAGGCTGCTCTGTGTAAATATTCTGTAATCTAAATTTGTTTACAGAAGGTAATTAGTATAATTTACAACAAACATTCAACACGTTTTGACTTTTCATTGTGTTAAACCAGTCGATGCATGTAATTGGTCATGTTAGGGCCTATAAGGCAGTTGTTCCCTGGTGGATGTAGGAACACTTTGAGCTGAACCACATTAAATCTTGTGTTTTTTCTTTTATGTTTCCGCTAATGACAAGCTCCTCTTTTCTTTGGGGCTGTACTGTAAGGGTGCATAAACTTTTCAGAAGCTGACCAGGTCAATCAAGACTCAGTAGCTTGAACAAAATTATTTTTTTACTTAAAATAATCAAGTTGGCACTATTAGAAATGGCTAGTTGATTCCTAATAGTAATATAATATGCTAGTTGACTTTCCAGCTTTATTAGAAAATGGCTAGTTGTATGCAATCAAAATTAGCATATGTAATGATAGTGACTGTCCAACTCAAGCATATGTAATTGTTGAGTGTTCTGTTGTCAAATTGACTTGGAAATTTCAAATAAGTAGGCTGACATTGTTGATGATTTCACTGCTCCATTGTAAAACAACTAATCCTCAAATCATAAAATTGTTGTAAAAGTAAAGTTGAGAGAGCAATTCTCTTAGGTGTAACTGGGATATCTTCCCTTTCTTTGTTAATAATATAAAGGCAGGACGTAGGATCACTTTGATCCGAACTACATTAACTCTTGTATTTTCTCCTTTACTTTTCCGCTAACAACCCGCTCCTCTTTTCTTTGGGGCTGTGTAAGGGTGCGTAAACTTTTCAGAAGCTCACCAGGTCAAAGAAGACTCAGTAGCACTATAGAAATGGCTAATTGCATGCAATCAAAATCAGCATACGCAACGATAGTACCTATCTAACTCAAACAACTATACAATTTGGTACTAGTGAAATCTTTTATTGTTGAGTGTTTTGTAAACCAATTGACTTAATAAATTTCAAATCAGTAGGCTGACAATTACCTTGTTAAAAAATGCAATTTGCAATTATTGAGAGGAATAAAATAATAGTAACTTTATGAAAATTTTAAAAATATGACCTTCCGGGTCATTACAGGCTCCTCTTTTCTTTGGGGCTGCGTAAACTTTTCAGAAGCTGACCAGGTCAAAGAAGACTCGGTCCTTAAAAATAATCAAGTCAATTATTAGAAAATGGCTGCAATTTTGCAGATATATTCTAGGAGCAATTACTAGTATTTAATACCCTGACCAGCAGCTCAGTTGATATACTTGTAAATCAAATCTCTTCATTCACAAATCGAATCGGAGATGGCTGTTTATGCTGCTGTAACTTCTCTGATGGGAACAGTGCACCTGATTTCGCAATCCAGCTTAGACCTTCAGGAGGGTAACAAAGAACATTTGGAATCACTCTACGACAAGGTTGGTTCTCTACTAGAGTTTCTTGACAATTCTGATAATGAACTGCAGAAAAAGGTGAAAGATCTAGCAAACGAAGTAGAGGATGAAGTCGAATCGGAGATGGCTGTTTATGCTGCTGTAACGTCTCTGATGGGAACAATGCACCTTCTTTCGCAATCCAGCTTAGACCTTCAGGAGGGTAACAAAAAACATTTGAAATCACTCTACGACAAGGTTGGTTCTCTACTAGAGATTCTTGACAATTCTGATAATGAACTGCAGAAAAAGGTGAAAGATCTAGCAAACGAAGTAGAGGATGAAGTCAAATCACAAGTTTTGCTGATTATGGAGCAAAAAGAGGCAAATGAAAGGCTTCGTAAGATCTTGGAACAAGCCATAAAAGACATCGCAAACGAAGTAGAGGATGAAGTCGAATCACAAGTTTTGCTGATTATGGAGAAGGATGAACATATTCGAACAGAGGCGAATGAGAGGCTTCTTATAATCTTGCAACAAGCTATAAAAGAGGCAAATGAAAGGCTTCGTAAGATCTTGGAACAAGCTATAAAAGACATCGCAAACGAAGTAGAGGATGAAGTCGAATCGCAAGCTTTGCGGATTATGGAGAAGGAAGAACATATTCGAACAGAGGCAAATAAGAGGCTTCCTATAATCTTGGAACAAGCTATAGGAGACATCGATTCTGTGAAGGAAGAGCTCAGCAAGCCGAGGAAGAATAACAAGCTGCAAGCTGGAAATGGTTCGGTTGGTGGTACTTGTTCGCCACGATCGCTTGTTTCTACCCTTGAGAATGACATGGTGGGGCAGAGCGATGAACAAGACATGGTGGGGCACAGCGATGAACAAGAGAGAGTGCGGGGTGAGCTTACCGGGGACTCATCTCAACTGGAAGTCATCTCCATTACTGGGATGGGAGGCATAGGCAAGTCAACTTTTGCCAAAAAGATGTTTTCCGATCCCTCAATTGTGAAAGTCTTCGATTTTTGTGGATGGATTACTGTCTCCAAGGACTACAGTTTAAGAAAGATGCTTCTATCCCTCCTTCAAGACGCTATTGGCGTGAATGAAGAGCTTGATGAGAAACCCGATGATGAACTAGCTGATTGCTTGCAGAAAAGTCTCAAGAAAAGAAGGTATTTGATTGTTGTGGATGACATATGGAGCATAGAAGCCTGGGAAGATATCAGACAATGGTTTCCAGAAGACAACAATAGAAGCCGAATTCTGTTGACTACTCGGATCACGGAGGTTGCTCTAGATGCTAGCTCTTCTAAGAATACTTTTCAAATGCGTTTCCTAGATACAGAAGAAAGTTGGAATTTGTTTTGCCAAAAGGCGTTTGGCAAAAATGGTTGTCCAGCGGAATTTGAGAATGTCGGAAAGGTAATTGCAGGAAATTGCAACGGATTACCACTAATGATTTCTGTGGTTGCAGGGTCTCTTTCTAGCGAGAAGATGCTGCGCAAGTGGCTTGAAGTAGCTCAAAGTGTAAGCTCATTAGTAAACCTTGATGAATATCAACGTTGCTCAGGAGTGCTCGCTTTGAGCTACAATCATCTTCCTTCCCACTTGAAAGCTTGCTTTCTATATTTCGGAGTTTTCAAAAAAGCTAGTGAAATTTCTGTGGAAAACTTGATTAGATTATGGATGGCAGAAGGACTCTTTAAGCTGAGGGGGATTGGGGAATTGGAAAAAGAAGCTTCTAGTCTACTACATGATCTTATTGATAAAAGTCTAATTGTTGCTTGCAAGCATAGTTTGGATGGCAAAATCAAGACATGTAGGATTCATGATCTTCTCCATGATTTATGCTTGAGTGAATCGGAAAGTGAGAATCTTTTGTATGTTTCAAATCCCCCAACCAATGTCCGTCAACATCGTCGGTGGGTTTCATTTCATCAAAAGCCGATGCAAGATTATTTTCCTCTTCCCTTCCCTACTTATGGTAAAACACGTTCTCTTCATTTTCTTGAGGTAAAACCGTCCTATTTTAGATATGAATTAGGATTAGACCGTTTCAAACTTCTTAGAGTATTGGACTTACTGGGATTGGGCCTGATGCATTTCCCTAAGGGATTATCAAACCTAGTTTCCTTAAGGTATTTGAGGGCTGGGTTCATCAGTGGATATCTACCAATTTATAAACTTCCGAATTTACAATTTCTTAGTTTGCGTGATGTTTATAAGTATACACCCGTTGATCTTCACTTACCAAATGGAACCTGGAAAATGTCTCAATTGAGGCATCTCGACTCTGCATTTTTTTATTTGTGTCCTCCTCCAAAGGTATCTGGCAATACGTACCGGGTTTTGGAAAATTTGCAAAGCGTTCATGGGCTGAGACCTGATTGTTGCACAAAAGAAATGTTTGAAGGGATTAAAAAGGTGAAAAAATTGGGGATTTGTGGCCGGGCTAGTCACTTCAAGGATGGGCCAAAAAAATTCCTAAATAATCTTATATATTTACCTGAGCTAGAAGCACTTAGAATCTCATTATACGACCGTTCCAGAAGTGATTTCCTTCTTAGGCAGCCAGTTCCATGTGTGGGTTCTTTCCCACCGAATCTCAAGAAGCTGACACTTCAAGGAACTCGTCTATTATGGTCGCAACTGACAGTCATTAGCAAGTTGCCCAAACTCGAGGTGCTCAAATTGAAGGCATTAAAGTTGTTTCGAAATGAGCTTGGAGAAACTGCCTGGGAAGTATCAGAGATGGGATTTCCTAAACTGAAATTCTTGCTCATAGAGAAGAAGGGTCTTAAAAACTGGAAGGCCACCGACGATTCTTTCCCATGCCTTGAGCACGTAATTATCAAAAATTGTCCTTCCTTACAAGAGATTCCTAAAGGATTTGCAGATAGTATGACACTGAAGCGAATTGAGTTATGGGGATGTACTCCTTCCCTCGTGAATTTCGCTACGAAGATCCAACAAGAGCAACAAGAGAATTTGGGAAACAACATACTTCAAGTTTATGCCTATGACACAATTAGAGGTAAGTGGAATGATTCTTTAACATCCATTATATGTTTTACCAGTAATTAATTGACCTGATGACTTTGATTCAAAATTTTAAGTGCATAACTACTAGTATATCTTTTGATTGTAATAAGATAGGTAAAATTGAATATTTCATATGTATAGACTCTGTAAAAGTGGAAGGGGGGGGGGGGGGGGGGGG
>JAJOOF010012929.1:0-23153 GCA_029582545.1 Solanum lignicaule | reverse complement strand
CAACGCACATGTCGAGAATTGGTAATAAATAATAAATATGAACATATAATTTTTAACTAGAGAAAAAGGGTCAAATATGCCGCTAAACTATTCGAAATGTCTAGATATACCCCCATTTGAACTATAACAGATTCGAAGCTAAAATATTAAGAAGTTAAATCCATAAAATTCAAATTTTAAATCCACCTCTTACTTCATATAGTTTGTCCTCCTTAAAAGTTTCTTTACTTGTAAGAGATAAAACTGTCTATTTTAGATTTTTAGAATTATGAGAAATACATATATTTATTACAACTAAAACTCTAATATGAGGTACTTTCTCTACTCTAATTTATTTGACACTTTTCATTTTTTGAAGGGATAAGACACAAGTACCCCCCCCCCCCTAGACTATGTCCGAAATCTCAGAGACACACCTAAACTTAACTGGAGTCCAATTACCCTCCCTAAACTAATTTAAAATGGTATAAATACACCACAAACGCTGACATGGCATAGAGAGTGTGCACACTCTCTTGAAGGCAAGTGATGAGTGCACAAATTGAACACATATCATTTTTTGATTGGTAACTTTATAATTAGTTAGTACACATATTTATTGATATTAAAACTTATATATATTTAATTATTTTTATTTCTTTCTTTGGAAAATATTATTTTAATTTCTTTTCACTTCAAACTTTTTTTAAAATTAATTTATAATCTTTCCACTTTTAATTATTTTTTAAAAATTCGGTGTTTTTAAAAAAAATAAAAATTTACATACTGTTTTGTGCCTGTACTATATAGGAGTATTCCCAAGCGAAATGTACATATTTTTTCTGTCAGATAGGCTCCACCGGCTTTTGTATGTGCCTCATAGCCAAATGTGGAATCACATGATGATCATTCTTTTTTACATGGAACACTTTAGATTGAACTTTTATGATTTTTACATACTGTTTGAATTGTTGATATGCCAGCTTTTTGTAAGTTGAACAAAACATATATATTTTTGGGAATCTTGCCTCTTGGCCACTAAATTTGAATTAATCAAATAAGGTTTAAGTTTTCTTAATATTCTGTTGGGAACTAACTTGCTTAGTAGTTTGATTGGTCGAGAATACCTTCAAATGCTATGACCTTCTCTTGGATGCTTGTAGAAGTGCTTCTGCCTGATGAGTACTATTTTTGTCATTCTCAACTTCTGTTTTACTTCGAGCAACAACGTATCAAAAATTAAGTGCACAAAGAAATAAGATAAGGACTCGAGTACCAACACATATTGTTATATCAAAAGTAGAAGCCTAATTAGACTTGGTTCATAAGTTGGTTATTTAACCAAGGACGGTCAACTCATCATCGATACTAGAAAAGGAACCTAGAATTACTAAGCACCTAAGATGAGAGAACTCCTCTCAAATACAAAGTATCTAGAGAATCATAAATAAGAGACTCTCCCCTTACAAAGTAGAATTAAAAAAAGAGAATCTACTAGAAATTAGATATGTTCAAAGAAGCCGTCACTTAACACAAGAACTAGCCTAGATGAAAAGGATCAAGTATCAAAAGGTGGTACATATGTTTTTGCACCAAAGCTTGGAAATGGATCAAGTGTGACTAAATCAACCTAGTTGGATTTTATGTTTGATAGAGACCGTGTTATACTTCTTAACGGGAGGTGTAATTTGAGCGCATTAGTAATTCAGTTGGTCGATGCTTCATTTAATACTTATAAGACATTATTATTTTAAGTATATAATTCTTCTTATTTTTTCCACCATGTAAGCCTCTTGATGACGATCAAAAGATCTTCTAATCATCTTTAGATGGATCTCTTGTTGAGAGAGAATAATATGACATATTTCTCCAATTTTGCAAGGATCGGCTACGTTGATTGTCTGCTAGATCTGTCCTTAAAAGACTATTCATTGAATCACGATCGTCACATTAAGCACAATAAAACTAGTAAAATGAGTAGGCAAGTTACTCAATGTTCAATAACAGTAATTAAAGAACAAATAAATTAAAGTAATGTTGGATATATTTGAGTTCTTGAGACAAAAAACAACTAGTAGCCGAAATTAATGTATAATAAGTTCGAGTGATTGAAACTTAATGTATATTTCCTATTTTATATGGGAAGTTAAAGTTCATATATTTGGGGAGTTCAATAAATTGTATTACTTTAGATTTTATTCTTTGCTTCTAAATTTATTGGTTGATACTTGAAACATAAAATAAAGGGAAAATGCATAAGTATCCCCCCCCCCCAATCTATGCCCGAAATCTCAGAGACACACTTATACTATACTAAGGTCCTATTACCCCACAGAACTTATTTTATAAATAATTTTCTACCCCTTTTTGGCCTACGTGGCACTATCTTCTGGGGCCAGCGTGTTGACAATTTTTTCTAGCTATTTGGATGAAGGGAAAAGAGAAAATGAAGAACGAGTGTTTCTGTGTGTCAGTGATAATGGTGTTACTTGCAGGAGTTAGGTCCCTTTTATCGGAAGAGACATGGGTATCTATGTGATTTCAGATGATAGGAATCATGGTTAAGTAATAATGGTCTCTCTTTCGTTAGGAGCCCTATGGACGGGTTATGTTGTGAATGTTAGCCGATAGTTCAAAATGATCAGTTTGTGCTGCATGTATTAAATTATCTACTCTACACAGGTGTGGACTTACAGGGCTAGGGCTTATAAACCTTTTCTTTCATTTATCAATAGGACCCCTCCCTTAAAAGCGTTATAGTTAAAGCAACTAGAGGTCACAAGAACGAAAAGATAAGGGAAAACCTAACTATATAGCACACGAGTCTGGGAAAGGACAAACGATAAAGTAAACAACTAACTATAACCTAACTGGACCCCATAAGCCCAGAAGGGACACTCGTGTGCAATTAAAAGTGAATGACCTAAGCGGACCCCCATAAGCCCGACGAGTACACATAAGAGTTAAGGAAACTACCGGCTAAGATTAAGAGTATTATAGAACTGCAACAACCATCCACATACTCGAACCGCAGTAAAGACAACTTGAAGAACCCAATAGACTCACCAATTCAAGGCTCAAACCCAACTAGTAGAAGAGATGCCCGAACTTTAACCGTGGCTAGAAAAAATACACATGCACCATGGATAGTAATCATTTGAACGAAACTTGAAACGTGGATAATAATAAGGATGTGCACGGACCTCAATGCATGGATAATAGATTCCGAATGTCTCCAAATCACCCGCTCTTCCTTATTCTCGATCACACTATAGAGTAAAACCATCTTCAGGGTCATCAGGGACTCACTCCATCTCAAAAACCGAAGACCCAATCCAATATAGCCTACAAGGCTCGATATTTCCAAACAACACATTTGGGTTGAAACTCAAGGGAAATTCTGGATGAATGATCATAACAGTAGAATTGTCGCCTAGCTAAGAATTCATACTATATATCAGACTAAAGTCTCCTATATCAGTCTATAAGGAGCTATGTCATCCAAAGAAACATAGGAGAATTTTTAAGGCCTATAGGCTCTAAGACACGAGTCTAAGGTAGTCACTAGCCTACACCTAGGCTATGGCCAAGAACAAGCTACT
Source organism: Solanum lignicaule (assembly GCA_029582545.1). Lineage (NCBI taxonomy): Eukaryota > Viridiplantae > Streptophyta > Magnoliopsida > Solanales > Solanaceae > Solanum > Solanum lignicaule. The sequence continues at coordinate 19,572 of JAJOOF010012929.1, read as the reverse complement.
AACACAATATAAGCAACAAAATAGATACAACAAGGCATGAAACAACCAATGCAACAACGTATGAAATTTGATTCCTCGACAATCTACCCAAAATACGGGTAAGGCATGAGTTCTAATCATCAAGATAATACAAACTACAAACCCTTGCAATAACTAACCCAACAAATCCTTCTTTCTGCACATCTCTAAGAATATTAATTTGATATTCAAATGCTTGGTTTTCCCATGAAAAACAAGATTATTTGAGATAGAAATAACTTCTTGATCATCCATAAACATCTCTGTGAACTTTGCTTGCTTAAAATTCATATCAAGTAGCACTTTTCTAAGCCATAAGGCTTGTTTCGTAACAATTGTTGTTGCTGAAATGAACTCAGTTTTAACCGTTGATTGTGCAATAATATCTTGATTTTTCGAACACCAAGAAAATAAACCCTGAACCAAGTTTAAAACAATAGCCAGAAGTGCTCTTCATGCCATCGGAAGAGCCACCTTAGGCATTATCAGAATACCCCTGCAACACATACTTCTAATTTGCAGAGAATTTGATTCAAAAATTCAAAGTTTCCTTAACATATCTTATCACCCTATTATTTGCTCTAAAATGAGAGCTAGTTGCAACATCCAACCAAACACTGGTAAAGAGTCTCATCTATTTTTTCAGCTTCATTATTTTTGCTCAATTTCTCCTGTTGACACATTGGAGTAGTTTTCTCTTTGCAATTTTCCATTCTGAACTTTTTTATAATGTCTGTTGCATACTTTTTTTTTTACAGATGAACACTTCATTTTGTCCTTGCTTGATTTCCGTTCCTAGGAAATACACCATTTCTCTGAAATTTGTCATCTCAAAAGTTTGTTGCATATCTTCTTTAAATTTCTTAACAAGTTCAACTCTTCCGGTAACCAGTATATCACATATATATATAGTGAGATAACAGTAAAATTATTTTTATCACCTTGAATGTAGAGAGTAGCTTCACCAAGGCATCTTCTAAAACCCAGTTGCACCAAATGCTCGTCAATCATGTTGTACCAAGCTCTTGGCGGTTTCTTTAGTCCATACAAAGCTTTTTTGAGCTGATACATGCCCTTTGATTGCAATTCCTTCAAATTTCTCAACATAAATTTCTTCCTCAAGAAAGCCATTCAAGGAATGCAGATTTAACGTCCAATTGGAACACTGCCCTACCCTTTTGTGCATCTATAGACAAAAATAATATGGTGGTTTCTAATCTAGCAACAGGAACAAATGTATGAGAAAAATCAATACAAAAAAATTGAGCATACCATTTACAACAAGTGTGGCTTTGTGCTTGTTGATAGAATCATCTGCAATCAACTTGGTTATAAAAATCCACTTCATTCCTATGACTTTCTTGTCTTCAGGTCTTTTCACAAGTTTCCAGGTTTGTTTCTTCTCAATCATGGTGAGTTCCTACTTTATTGCAACTCTTCATTTTGGATCTTTTTTGCTTCCCAAATATTTGTTGGTTCAAGTACAACCATATTGCATCTCTGGTAGATTTCATAGAGAGATGTTGTGCTTCTTACTGGGACATCATCCACCAATTCATATTCTTTCAGCTAGAGCATTTTACTTTGATATGGAATTAATGTTGGTTCTGCTTCTTTCCAGTCATCTTCCATGAAATGTACATCTCTGCTTATCACTTATCAGGATTTTCCTTGTATGAGGTTGGAAAAACCTATAAGCCTTAGAAACAATGTTGTAATCCACAAATATTCCAAATTTAGCTTCAGCACAATACTCTTATGGAAAACACTTCTCGTATAACAAACATCTAGCCATCTCCATTATGGTACGGTTTTCCCTCTCACTAACTCCATTTTGTTGTGGAGTATATAGAGCACTGAGCTGGTGTTCAAGCACGTGTTCAATATATTGAATTGATTAGATGTGTACTTCTTGTCATCATCTTTTGAAGTTCAAATTCTCTTACCAGGTTGAGAATCTGCATTCTATTGATCCGTTCATCTCCTTCATATTCTTTCTTTAGGAAATTTCAAAATTCAAATGCTGTTTTATTTGTCATAATCTTGACAATGATTTCACATGAGACTGCAACAAATAACGTCACTCTACCCTTTGATTTTCTTGTTTTCTTCTCCTTGTGGTTCCTTAGTTTGATTTGAAGGCAAGGGAGGTACTTCGTAGTCCTCCTCAACAGCTTCCCACCGATCATTTGCCTCCATATGTGTCACCACTCTTGATGCCTAGATATGACAGCCTAGAAAATTATGTAAAAATAAGTTCGGGGGGTAATAGGACCTTAGTATAGTATAAGTGTGTCTCAAGGATTTCGGGAATAGGTTGTGGGGGTACTTATGCATTTTCCTGCATAAAAATAATAATTCCTACTGCCCTTTTATAGGCTTACAATTAACTACTAAAGCTAAAACAAAGCAACACACAAATAATGGAAAACATGGAAAACGTGGTAAACATGGTCCACTACAATAGGAAGATAATTTCATTGACTAAGAAAAACATAAACCCACTAATCCTACAGAATAGACCCACAAACTAATTTTCTGCAAACTAAATATTTTGAAGAATCAGTCAACACTCCCCCTTTCTTCAAAATCACAAACTCCCATTTGTCGTCTAAAGAAGTCATGCTTGTTGCGGGGCAGTAACTTCGTAAGAACATCAGCAGTCTGATTATTTGTGCCATAAAATTCAAATGAGATTATTCCACTAGTGACTAGATCACGAATAAAATGATAACGAGTGTCGATGTGCTTCATTCTACTGTGAAAAATGGTATTTTTTGTCATAATAATTGTCGCCTTGTTGTCACACTATATTTTCGATGGACCAATCTGCTCTTGTTGAAGATCTGCTAACAGTTTCCTTAACCAAACAGTTTGACAACATGCTGAAGTTGCAGCTATGTATTCTGCTTCTGAAGATGACAAAGCTTTATGCCTTTTGGCACTTCCATCAACATTGTACTTTGGTTTGAAAATCCATTTTAGCCCGGCCTTCAAAGTTGGATTACCATTTTGCCCTTCCACTAAATCAAAATAAAATTAATTTATTTATGAAATACTAATAATTTAATTACATAATGGTAGAATATGATGTACGACAACTACACTTTAAATTTTTAGATCTGACATTATAATTATAACTGATTTTGGTTAAATTCAATTAGAGTAGAAGACAATAATGTATGAAACTCTTCAAATTCGGTGACTCTTTAAATTTTGAAACCACAATAAAATTTATCTATCATGATTCAATGTGCCTCATTAATAAATTTTGGTAGGTGAAAAGGCAACCAAATATCACTATAAATACCAGTAAATTACTTCCTAGATCATCATATTCTTTTCTTTTCTATCATCTCTTCTTCTTCCTAGATATTGATATAGATACATGTCGTCAAGAAGCTAACTGAGAGAAGAACATATGACTTCATTCTGAAATTAAAAAGAGAAGTTTTCTTGCAATATAGTTCAAGTGTTGAACTTAGAAGTATAAGATGACCTATATATTCCTTTCGATCTTTTTTATGGTAGCTTATGATTTTAAGTTTTTCTTTTCCGTTTTAGAGTTAATGTATGGTTGTCCAAAATAAATTTGGTATGCAACCCATATTTTAATGCAAGTCTCTATCAATTTGCATTGTTATCAAATTTTTTTCTTTGTTTTTGTGTTATTAGACTTTTAAGTGCTATTTAATAGACAAAACTTCTTCTATCAATACAAGATGAGTTTGATAATTCTTGAGTAGTTTTAATGCAATATGCTTTTGTATAAATACAAGTAATTTAAATAAAGATTGCTAAAAGATTATTACTTTGGGATAATACATAAGTAGCCTCCTAGACTATGACCGAAATCCCAGAGACACATCTAAACTTAACTAAGATCCTATTACCCCCTGAACCCATTTTTTCCGTATTTTGTGAACCTTTTGTGCTGATGTGGCCCCTTCAACCACCCAAGTTGGTTGTGTTTGTACACTGTGTAAATATTATTTTTTAATTAAAAATTGTTTTTTTAAAACAAATATTTTTTTAAAAAATAATCTTATTATTTTTAAATCTTGTATTTAAATTAATTAATACACATTTTTTTTTACCTTGTATCGAAACTTTTTTTTTACCTACATTCATTGTTTTTTCTCTTTTATTTTTCTATTGATTTTATTTTCTTTGTCTTTGGTTTTGATGATTTCAAATGTCTTATATTTAAAATAAGTTAATTTTGAACGGATATCAAAATAAGTGAAGAAAATCAAATAAAACATAAAAAAAATTAAAATGTTAAAATTAAAGGACACTTTTAATATTTTTTAAAAAAAATACACATAGTTTTTAAAAATAATTAAAGTGAAAAGATAATAAATTAATTAGAAAAAAAGTTTAAAGTGAAAAGAAATTTTAATAAATATTTTTCAAAGAAAGAAACAAATATAATTAAATATATATATAAGTTTTTATTGTCAATAAATATGTGTACTAACTAATTATAAAATTATCAATCAAAAAATGACATGTGTCCAATTTGTGCACACATCACTTGCCTTCAAGAGAGTGTGCACACTCTCTATGCCATGCCATCGTTTGTGGTGTATTTAGTCCATTTTAAATTAGTTTAGGGGGGTAATAGGACCCTAGTTAAGTTTAGGTGCGTCTCTGGAATTTCGATCATAGGCTAGGGGGATACTTATGCATTATCCCTATTACTTTGAATGAAAGATTTTGATTGAGTTACTTTATCGTCTATCTAACAGAGTGTTGCGAACATATATACATATATTTTTCATTTTCACCCCTTTTGTTTCATCTTTTATTTTATTTTTCTACAATTTATACATTATGAGATTTAACAATTTAATTTTCAAATAAAAATGAGAGTTACATGTACATTTATGCGACACTAAGCCTAATAGTTTCTTAAACATAAGCATTCTATATTAACGTATGGTAGCTTTCCATAGTGTTAAAATTCAAATGGTATGATGACAATTTAGTGTTTGGACATTTTGGTTGTTTCTTTATGAATTCCTTCGACACTTAATTGTTGCTACTAAAAATTATTCCTCAAATTAAAATCATGTAAAAAATATTATGAGAATGGAGTAACATATTAAGCTTCATTTTGTTTAGATTTTAGTAATATGAGTCAACAAGATTATAATTGTTTATATTTATGTATCTATCTATATCTATACTATCTTAAAAGCATGAACTCCTAAACTGAATGTTGAATTACTATAATACCCCCAATTAAAAATACACAATTCATTTTATTTATTAATTTAATTATTTCTATTATATTAAATATAGATACCCTTTCATACTAAAGGGTTGTGATTTTCTCAAAGAGATGTGACTTTTCCAAAGGGTTGCGACTTTTTGACTGATTTTGACATTTTCGATGAGTTGTGACTTTTCTGAAGGGTTGTGATTTTTTCAAAGGGTTGTGACTTTTCCGAAGGGTCGTGCCTTTTCCGGTGACATTCACTTAAACCTCAATTTAACCATCATTCGTTATAACAATAAAGTACCCTTTTTTTTGTAGAATTACCTCTCTGTGATAGTCTTACTTAAATATTAATTGGTAAAGATAGATTACGTATAAAGATAAAATATTAAAATATTTATGGTAATCCTTATTAGTATCATCCACATACTAAATTTAAAGTATGAAAATTTAAGAGAAAAATTATACTTAAATGGTGTCCATCATTTATGTTCATAACTTCAAGAGGAAAGACTGTTGGTGACATTTTTTGTATTGATATTTTTTAAATAATTTTGTTGGTTAGATTTGTTTACAAAATTGAGTGAAGTAAATAATAATACTAATAAAGAAATGTCACTTTCTCTCCATATTTAAACTTTGAATGTATTTTGAAATGTTTCAATAATATTGGTCATTTTGATCTCAAAATACAAGTAACTCTATAATATTCTGTATTATTCATTTAAAAGCACTTGTCCTATGTTCTTTAAATTATAATTATTTACTAAAAAACTTTAATTTAGTAATATTAATTTTATTTTACAACATCGTATACTATATATACAATACACACGTGCAACACATGTGTCGTGAAATTAGTATTATATTAAAAGTGGAAGCTCATAACTTAAAAGTTGAATTACGCTTTTACCCCCACACTAAATTAAAATATAATTAAATATTTAGTTAACCAATAAATTTGATGAAATAATCATATTTTATTTACTGAATTAGAAGTCTAGTGATTAACTCTCAGATTACACCTGTTCCAATTCTTGGTGTGACGATCGTTATTTAGTATAAAACCCAATGAAGAGTTGGGGTCGAACCCACCGGGAGTGATACAATGTTCAAATTCAATTATAAAGTACGAATGTGTTCTAAGTGGTTATAGGAATATAAATTATCGAGTTCAATTAAATAAGTAAAAGGGGTGACAACAAATGTCAGATGGGAGGGTTTGATTCATCAATTAACGACTAAACAAGTACGAAAACAAGGGGGTTAACCAGATAAATAAGAATTCCCGGGATGTGATCGATTATAGGCTAATTTCACTATATGGGTAATTGAACTTACTAACGAATTGCTAAATCTCAGTGGGTAGGCTAGATTATAGATGTAATAGTTTTCTCTCGAACAACTACTACGACTCAAGTGAGTTCTCTCGAACATCAACAAGCATATCAATAAAAAAAGCCCAAAACCTTAATTCATCTACTCTCTCGAGCTAGATAGGTAGAATCAAGTTTAGGATTTACTCTTTCGAGCTAAACCCATACATGAATTGTTGATAGATACTATATTGAACCAGTGTTCGGGTGGTAAATTCATGTCGAAGAATGATGTGAATTTTTTCTTGAAAACATATGGCAAGCACAAAAATGAAAAATCTAACATTAGTGGTGATGCTACTACACCATAAGAGGAATAAAATAACAAAAGAAGGGTGGATTGATAAAGGAAAAAAGAAAAGTATTTCATTTAACTTCGATTCTGTGTGACTCCTCCACAGAGCATGTGTTGGGTTTTCATGGATAGTCATGTAGATACTTGGCACCTACTTGTAATGGTAACATGGTTCTGGAGACTAAAGCAAGAATGAAATGTTGTCTTCTCATAGTACAACAGATTTGTGGCGGAGGAACACAAATAGCTAGACTATATAGTATGTCAAATTCCCAGTTGAATTGGGCTCATTTTATTTTGGCATAGTAAGAAAATAGGCAAAAATTTCTCCAACTAAATTATGTTCATGATATAATATTATATATTGTCATTGCCTTTGAACTTTATTTTTAAGTTTCAAGTATAAACAAGTGAATTTACAGCATAAAATAAAAAGTAATACAAGATATTGAATTCCCCAAATATAATGAACTTTAACTTCCCAAATGAAATAGGAAATATACATTATGATAGTGTCAATCACTCGAATTTATTATACATTATTTTGAACTACTAATTGTGTTCTTTTCAAGATCTCAGATATATCCAATATTGTTTTTATTTATTTGTTCTTTAATTAGTGTTATTGAACATTGAGTAACTTGCCTACTCATTTTATTGTGGTTTATGTGAGTGATTGTGATTCCATGAATAGACTTTTAAGGAAAGATCTAGCAGACAATCAACAAAGTCGATCCTTACAAAATTGGAGAAATTTTTCATATTATTCTCACTCAACAAACGATCCCTCTATGATGATCAGAAGATCTTTCGATCGTCATCAAGAGGCTTACATGGTTGAAACAGAGGAGGATTATGCTTAGGATAATAATTTCTTATAAGTATTGGTTGAAACCATCGATCTACACCCAAATTACACTTCTAGTTAAGAAGCATTCACCTCAGACGGAGCAGAGTACTTGGTCCAGAATACTGACATCAAACTTGTTGGTGTTGGTTTCTTATCTGTTGCCATTAGTCCCAAGGATGAGCTCGTTAAAGCTCATCAACATCTTCTGAATTCTAAAGTAAGTATAACATCCATTTTTTAAATAAAGTTGACCTATAATTACTGATAACTCTACATAGCAAGCTAATCTGTAATTTGGAAAATAGATTAATAACCTGTTGGTAGTTGGTTAAATTAAACTGATGTATCATTGTCGGTGTATAAAACCTAAAATTTGATGTGGCAACCTGTAAGATTTAAAACCCTTTTGATAAAGAAATGTCAATAGGTTTCTTGTTTATATATGCATCAGGATATTATTCCAGTGGAAGGTTTCAACCTCGATGATGCAGTCCCGGGAGTTTATACAATTCACTGTCTACCCATGAGGCTGGTTCACCTACCAGGTGCATCCTCTTCCAGTGATCATGTCAAGACATCTGTGATACTTTTCATGGATAAAAGAATAAGCAATAAATGAAAAAGTATGAGAGATTCAATGGGTAAACAGTACAAAGCCTCTTTGTCAGTACAGAGTCAGCGAAGTACAAGGAATAAGAAGGGAAAAGAGAAAATGAAGAATGGGTGTTTCTGTGTGTGGGTGATATTGGTGTTACTTGCAGGAGTTAGGTCCCTTGTATCGGGAAAGACATGGGTATCTTTGTGACTTTAGATGATAGGAATCATGGTAAAGTAATAAGGGTCTCGCTTTCGTTAGGAGCCCTGTAGACGGTTATGCTGTGAATAGCCGATAGGTTCAAAATGAGTTTGTGCTGCACCTATTGAATTATTTACTCTACACTAGTGTGGACTTACATGGCAAGGGCTTATAAACATTTTCTTTCATTTATCAATAGGACCCCTCCCTTAAAATCGAGAAAGTTAAAGCAGCTAGTGGTCACAAGAAGGAAAAGATAACGAAAAGCCTAACTATATAGCACACGAGTCTAGGAAAGGACAAACGATAAAGTAGACAACTAACTATAACCTCACTGGACCCCCATAAGCCTAGAAGGGACACTCGTGCGCAATTAAAAGTTAATGACCCAAGCGGACCCCCATAAGCCCGATGAGTACACATAAGAGCTGAATTGTCGCCTAGCTAAAAATTCATACTATCAGACCTAATTCTACTATATCAGTCTACAAGGAGCTATGTCATCAAAGCAACATCGGAGAATCTTTATGGCCTATAGGCTCTAAAACATGAGTCTAAGGTAGTCACTAGCCTACACCTACGCTCTGGCCAATAACAAGCTACTAACACAGTATAAGCGACAAAACAGATACAACAAGGCATAAAACAACCTATGCAACTAAGTAGGAAATTCAATTCCTCGAAAATCTACCCAAAATACGAGTAAGGCATGAATTCTAATCACCAACATAATACAAACTACAAACCCTTGCAATAAATTAACCCAACAAATCCTTCTTTCTGCGCATCTCCAAGAAATATTAATTTGATATTGAAATGCTTGGTTTTCCCATGAAAAACAAGACTATTTGAGATAGAAATAACTTCTTGATCATCCACAAACATTTATGTGCACTTTGCTTACTTTAAATTAATATCAACTAGCACTTTTCTATGCCACAAGGCTTGTTTTGCTGCAACTGTTGTTGCTGAAATGAACTCAGCTTTAACTGTAGATTGTGCAACAATTTCTTGCTTTTTTGAACACCAAGAAAATACCACTGAACCAAGATTAAAACAATAGCCAGAAGTGCTCTTCATGTCATCAGAAGGGCAACCTTAGTCATTATCGGAATACCCTTGCAATACGTATTTCTAATTTGCAGAGAATTTGAATAAAAAATTCAAAGTTTCCTTAACATATCTTTATAACCCTATTAGCTGCTCTAAAATGAGTGCCAGTTGCAACATCCAACCAAACACTGGTAAAGAGTCTCATCCATTTTTTCTGCATCATCATTTTTACTCAACTTCTCCTTTTGACAAATTGGAATAGCTGTCTCTTTGCAATTTTCCATTCCGAACTTTTTAAAAATGTCTTTTGCATACTTTATTTGGCAGATGAATACTTCATTTTGTCCTTGCTTGATTTCCATTCCTAGAAAATACACCATTTCTCCCAAATTCGTCATCTCAAAAGTCTGTCGCATATCTTCTTTAAATTTCTTAGCAAGTTCATCATTTCTTCCAGTAACCAGTATATCATCTACATATAGTGAGATAACAATAAAATTAATTTTATCACCTTGAATGTTGAGAGTAGCTTCACTAAGTCATTTTCTAAAACCTAGTTGCACCAAATGATAATCAACTGTGTTGTACCAAGCTCTAGGCGCCCGCTTTAGTCCATAAAAAGCTTTTATGAGCTGATACATGCCCATCGATTGCAAATTATTTAGGTTGCTCAACATAAATATCCTCCTCAAGAAATCCATTCAAGAACGTAGATTTAACGTCCAATTGGAACACTTTCCAATCCTTTTGTGCATCTATAGCCAACAATAATATAGTGGTTTCTAATCTAGCAATAGGAACAAATGTATGGGAAAAATCAATACCAAAAATTTGAGCATACTCTTTACAACAAATGTTGCTTTGTGCTTGTTGATTGAATCATCTGCATTCAACTTGGTTATGAAAATCCACTTCATTCCTATGACTTTCTTGTCTTCAGGTCTTTTCACAAGTTTCCAAGTCTGTTTCTTCTCAATCATGGTGAGTTCGTACTTAATTGCAACTCTCCATTTTGGATCTTTTTTTTCCTTTCGAAAATTTGTTGGCTCAAGAACAACCATATTGCATCTCTGATAGATTTCATAGAGAGATGTTGTGCCTCTTACTAGGGCATCATTCACCAATTCATCTTCTTTCAGGTGGAGCATTTACTTTGATATGAAATTAATGTTGGTTCTGCTTCTTCCAGCTCCATCATTCATCTTCCATGAAATGCACATCTCTACTTATCACTTATCCGAATTTTCCTTGTATGAGGTTGGAAAACCCTGTAAGCCTTAGAAACAATGTTGTAACCCACAACTATTCTAGATTTTTTTATCCAACTTTTCTCTTTATCTCTATGGCACATAAGTAAAACACAAGCATCCAAACACTTTGAGATTTTTCAAAAAAGGATTATAACCATACAACCTTCCGAATTTTCCTTGTATGAGGTTGGAAATCCATGTAAGCCTTAGAAAGAATGTTGTAACCCACAAATATTCTAGATTTTTTTTAAACCAACTTTTCTCTTTATCTCTATGGCACATAAGTAAAACACAAGCATCCATACACTTTGAGATTTTTCAAAAAAGGATTATAACCATACAAAACTTCAAATGGTGTCTTACCTTCTAATGCTTTTGCCGGAAGCATGTTGAGTAGAAAGACTAAGGTATGTGCAACCTCAACACATTATTCTTATAGAAAACACTTCTCGTATTACAAACATCTAGCCATGTCCATTATGGTACGATTTACCCTCTCACTAACTCCATTTTGTTGTGGAGTATATGGAGCAGTGAGCTGGTGTTCAAGCCCGACTTTGTCACAAAATATAGTGAGCTGGTGTTCAAACCCGACTTCTTCACAAAATATATTGAACTGATCATATGTGTACTTCTTGCCATCATATTTTGAAGTTCAAATTCTCTTACCAGGTTGAGAATCCGCATTCCATTTATCCGTTCAACTCATTCATATTCTTTCTTTGGGAAATTTCAGACCTCAAATATTGTTTTATTTGTCATAATCTTGACAAAGATTTCAGATGAGACTGCAACAAATAACGTCACTCTAGCCTTTGATTTTCTTGTTTTCTTCTCCTTATGGTTACTTATCTACGCCATAGTTTGATTTGAAGGAAAGGGAGGAACTTTGTAGTCCTCCTCAATAGCTTCACACAGATCATTGACCTCCATATGTGCCTCCATTCTTAATGCCTAGATATGTCAACCTTTACCTTTGAAGACAGGTGGTGCCAGTGCAGTGCGAGGAGTTTCTGAACCCATATATGAAAAAAAAGGAATAAGAAAAATTATTTTCCTTCAATTACAGGTCCCTCATGAAGAAAACTCTGATACCACTTTTGTTGGAGTTTTAAAGTTAATGTTCAACTCGAAAAGCTAAATAAAGGAAATACGAAGAAAAGAACTATTTGCTTCTGGAAAGATAATCTTTCATTGAATCAAAATGGTGTTTAAATACAAGCAAAATGCAACAACTATAGCATATATTTCAGCAACTACTTGCACATGTTCCTATGTTGAATAAACTACTTAAAGTAACAACTAATTCCTACAAAATAGCAACTAAGTTAAACTCCTACAGATAGCTAAAATGCTGGAGAAAGTAAAACAACTTCTTTTGACTAGTTACTGCACTAACTGAGGCAATTAATCAACATTCATTTTTTCCTATTTCGAGCCACTCTTCTTCTATTTTTTGCCCTCACATGGTGTAGCAACATCACAGATAAAGTTAAATTTTTCCCTCTTGCGACCTATTTTCAGGAAATGACCTACCTCATACTTTGGCCTGAATTTACTCTCGGACACCAGTTCAAAATAGTATCTATCTTTTTTTCCTGTAGTGGCTCCAGCGGTATAGACTTTTGTTTCAAACCTTCGATTCTCTCCACTTTGGCCTATCTAGATTCACCCGATGCATAGGCGTAATCTTCCTCTTAATCTGCAACTTACTCTGAGTTACATCAAACAATTTCCCTTCATTAGGTACATTAGCTTTGTTTGGTGTGGTAGTCTCTACCCTAACATCTAACTCAACATCAATGTAGGTTCCTAGTGGCAACAACGGGCTTGAAGGTATATGATCATTGTAGAGGTCATTGCTGGTAGAAATTGTCGGTGGGATGGAAGAGACAACGACAACGACCTTAGTCATCGGAGGAAGCTTTGAAAGAGTCAATGTGGAGAAAAAGTTCATTGAATAATGGAGAAGAAGTCCATTATTATTTTTTCAAAATAATGAACTTTTTCTCCACATTGACTCTTTCAAAGCTTCCTCCGATGACTAAGGCCGAGTACAATGTCTCCTCCATCCCACACTTGATTGTTACCACCGACGACTCCTACAATGATGGTATACCTTCGAACCTATTGTTGCCGTCGGGAACCTACATTGATGTTGAGTTGGATTAGGGTAAAGACCACCACACCAAAAAAAAGGTGATATATCTATTGAAGGAAAGGTGTCCGATGTAACTCCGAGTAAGTTGAAGATTCAGAGGAAGATTACGCCTATGTGTCGGGTGAATCTAGATAGGCCGAAGTGGTTGCTAGAGAATTGGAGGTTTGAAACAAAAGTTCGTACCACTGGAGCCATTGCAGGAGTTTTTTTATAGATACTATATTGAAAAAGTGTCCGGGGGTAAACTCAGGTCAATGAAGTATATTATTTCATGAAAATAGGTGGCAAGCACAACAAGGCAAAAACTAACATTAACTATGATGTTGCTACACCATCCGAGGAAAAAAGTAACAGAAGAAGAGAGGCTTGTAAAAGGAAAAAAAGAAAAGTAGTTCTTTTAACATCACTTATGTGACTCCTCCACAGAGCATGCGTTGGATTTTTATGGATAGTTGTCCAGAAACTTGGGTACCTTCTTGTAATGGTAACATGGTTCTGGAGACCAAAATAGGAATGGTATATTGTCTTCTCAGAGTACATCACATTTTTGGCGAAGGAACACAAATACTTAGACTAGATAGTGTGTCAAATTCCAGTTGAATTGGGCTCGTTTTATTTTGGCATAGTAAGAGGAAAATGTGGGAAGAACATATTGGACATAGTTGATGCTTTTGGTACTAAGTTTGTGTTTTTTTTTTGGTTTTGGTTTTATGTACTAAGTTTGTGTTATTCAAAGGAGGTCTGCTAAGTAGATATATAGCAAAGAGTCTATTTATAGACTCCCGTTTTAATCTGTTGGAGTTGAGAGGATAATTTTATAGAGAGTCTCCTCTGTTTTAGGGAATAACAACAAAATGTTTAGTGGAACCTGAGTTTAACTAGGATCTCAGTTCCAATATTTATTATCACATCATTTCTTGACCTTAAGTAGGTGAATAACTGAAAGATAAATAGCGACCAACAAAAAAAGAAGAAAAAAATTGAGAATAGGGAATTATAATATGGGGAATTGAATCCTCACCAATAAGGTGAAAGTTTAGATCCAGAACTTGTACTTCATAAGAATTTTTAGAAGTATATTATGTTAGCCAAAAAAGCGGGATGTATAATTTGAAGAAATGGTCCTGATTGATTGATGTGTGGACCTGGAAATTAAATTGAGGATATTCTGAAAAAGCCCAAGATACAAGAAGAAGAAGATTTACAGGTCACACTTCTAAAAAATAAATAAATAGGATTACACATGGGACTTTCAATTAATTTGACTTTTGTTCAGAAATCAAACTCAAAATAACAATATTAAATAATGAAAATAAGAGAGACAAAATAGGATAACTTTTTTCTTTTGACAAATACAATATACAAGCCTTTGAACTTGGTTTTAGTTTTTAATTTGACACTTTAACTCTTATATAGAATGGGGAGCCTAAATGATACTTCATCTGACCCAATTTATATGACTACTTTCCTTTTTAGTCAGTTCCAAAAAGAATCGACACATTTCTATATTAAGCAATAATTTAACTTTAAAATGTCCGTTTTACTCTTAATGAAATGATTTATAGCCACACAAATTTTTATCATTCATTTTAGACCACAAGTTTTAAAAGTCTTCCTTTCTTATTTAAACTTCCTGCCGAGTCAAACTACCTCACATAAAATGGGACGGAGCGAGTAGTTAAAAACTAAAAGTTGACTAAAATAATGAGTTGAACTAAAGTTTTTAATCTATACGTATTAGTGCACTATATCACTTTCATAAATGGTCAAACCATAATGATTGTTAAGGCCTATGCATTTTTATAGGGGGAATATGTGGATAAACAAACATATAACTAGTTAATTAGTTAAACTAACTACAGTTTAATTAAATTACCATTCGCCACAAACTTACAATCATAATTACGTGGCTCACGTCCAATATTTGTATAATTTGGCTCCTAATTGTATAAATTCTGAATTTGTATAATTTGGTTCATAATTGTACAAATCCAGAATTTTCCTAATTGTATAGATCCAAAATTTGTATATGTGTACCCTAGCTTGTATATAATAATCCTGTTGTAACATCTGAATTGTACAAGTTTTGAAAAATTTATAAATTTATAAATATAGAATTTGTATATATTCTTACCCTGTTTGTATATTGAGATTGTACTAAACTTTATTCACATTACATGGCTGTACTGCCAACTCACAAGTCAGCGGAAATCAAGTGAACATATAGTAATCATGTGAACGAACCTTGAACCGTAGATAATAATCATGTGCAGTGTAACACCCCGTATCTGAAACATACCAAAAATGCAAATTTTGAGAATTTTCAGGTGCAACCCACAGACTGTGCTGGTGTTCCGTGGTTCACCACTGCAACCCCTCCCCAAACCCAGCTCAGAAAATCGGCTAAGTCTCGACCCACGGACAGACCCATGGTCCGTAGGCCAGACCACAGACTGTGGATTGAGTGCTCCTTTACCCAGCCTCTGACGTGAATGATGGCCGACCAGCACGGACCGTTGTTCGATCCACGGTCCGTAGGTCTGATTGTTGGTGAAGGCCAGCAGCCAGTTAGGGGAAAATTGCTGATTGGGTCAACTTCAAATGGTCAGAATTCCCAGCACAAAAGGAATTATGTGTCCCATGACCTATGATATGATAGATAATTGAATCCTCTTTCCAACTCCATTGAGTTTGCTAAAATCCGACCTCCGAGTAAACATTTATGGTCGTTTTAGTGAAGCCCTGTTGGGCAGACTTGACTTACGACCCTAATCTACGGACCGTAGGTGCCGTCCATCAGTCACTCTGACAGTAGTTAAGTCAGGAGTCTTTTGGACTTTTTCCATATCGTTGGACCCCTAAGCTACGTCGTTTAGACCCTAAATTATGCGGTTTTAGTCAGTTTGAGGCTAGAAACAAAACTAGAACTTATCTAAGTCAAATAATTAATCCAAACTTAGAAAATTAGAAGCAAGAGAGGAGAAAAAGTCGACCAGCCCTAGCTCCAAGAACGCACCAAGTTTTCTTCAGTACCAGCCCAAAAATCAAAGGATTTCTCCGTGAAATTCGTCGCCAGGTATGTGGGATTTCACTAGTGGGTTTCTTTCGCCCATTAGGTCCCTAGAATTCAGTTAGTTTCTTGATTCCCTTATTATGAATAGACCTAGGGTTTCTAGAATTACAGCAGATCATCATGAATTAGTTATTAACATGTTCTAAATCAGATTATCATGTTATTACATCGTTTCTTGCATGAATTTCAGAACTCTAGCTATGTATTTCTTTAGTTCTTGAATTACACATGCTAGGTCAAATATTTCAGTTATTCAGTTATACATGTCTTAGTTATTAATGCATAATTATCAAATTTATTATTGCATTCTCAGTTTGCCTGTTCAGTTTTGAGCTATCTAGTATTTACAGAAACTTAGTCATAATCAGTTAACCACTTAATTCATTGGGAGTTGCATAATACCGAGTTGGACTAGGGTTCAACGTACCCAAATAGTTCCATAAATACTAGCCAAGTAGGTTGTAAGTCCCCTCTGTGGGCATCATTTCACTGATCACGCCAGCATGCCTCTATACCTCTGGCAGGGTATATTGGGCCCTTTCGATGAGGCGTATACATCAGAGTCCACATTTAGCTCATGTGGTTTTATTATCGGTTATTAGTAGCTCCCACAGTTCAGTCAGATTCTGTTGTATTGACCATGTATCGGTATATTCAGTATTCAATCTCCGTATGTTATAAATTGGTCATTGCATTCAGTTAGCTCTGTATTCAGTGTCTATATCATGTTCAAATTATATCATTGCTTATTTTCTTTGTTTAGTTATATGTTATTTTAACTTTACTCTATCCTGCATGCTCAGTACCTTTCAATTACTGACGCAAACGTGCGCTATATCTTCTCGTGATGTAGGTTCAGGTACTCAGCATCCATATTGCGGTTAGATCAGTTCCTGATCTTCAGTCAGTAGAATCAGTGGTGAGTCCTCATTCTCCGAGGACAATAGTCATGAGTTTCTTTTCAGTATTCTTAGTCCTTTAGTTTCAGTGTTGCTAGACTTAGTTGGGGAATGTCCCAACATTTCTAGTCAGTTAGAGGCTATTTTCAAGCATAGGTAGATTCAGCTTAGTATTGAGTTAATATCTTCTTTGTATTAAACTTATCAATTTTCATTTATCTCAGTTATAGTATATAGGTATTCCCCATCTTTTCTTTTTATTTATGATTTAGCTTCCGCATCAGTTTATTATCTTTAGTATGCTCATGATCATGCCAGCAGGGTTAGCTTAGGATCACTTGTGGTTCTTGGTCCCGTGTCCGCGTCTCGAGGGTAGTTCGGAGCGTGACATGCAAGGACCTCAAAGCATGGATAATAGATTCCAAATGTCTCCAAATCAACCGCTCTTTCTTATTCTCGACCACACCCTAGAGTAAAACTATCTTAAGAGTCACCAGGGACCCACTCCATCTCTAAAACCCAAGACCCGATCCAATATAGCCTACAAGGCTCGATATTGCCAAAGAACACATTTAGGTTGAAACAAAAGGGAAATTATGGATGAACGGTCATAAGCGCTGAACTGTCGCCTAGCTAAGAAATCATACTATCAGGCCCAAGTATGCTATATCAGTCTACAAGGAGCTAAGTCCTCCGAAGCAACGTCGAAGAATCTTGAAGGCCTTTTGGCTCTAAAATACGAGTCTAAGGTAGTCACTAGCCTACACTTAGGCTAAGGCCAAGAACAAGCTACTAACACAGTATTAGCAACAATACATATACAACAAGGCATGAAAAAACCAATTCAACTAAGTAGGCATGCTCCATTCCTCGAAAATTGATCTAAAATACGGGTAAGGCATGAATTCTAATCACCAACATAATACAAACTACAAACCCTTACAATACATTAACCCAAAAAATCCTTCTTTCTACACATCTCCAAGAAATATTAATTTGTTTTGCAGCAACTGTTGTTGCTGAAATGTTCAGCTTCAACTGTAGATTATGCATAAATATCTTGCTTTTTAGAAAATCAAGAAAATACACTTGAAACAAGATTAAAACAATAGCAAGAAGTGCTCTTAATGCCATAGGAAGAACCACCCTAGTCACTATCGGAATACCTCTGCAACACGTACTTCTAATTTGCAGAGAATTTGATTCAAAAATTCAAAGTTTCCATAACATATCTTATCATCCTATTAGATGCTCTAAAATGAGTGGAAGTTGCAACATCCAACCAAACACCGGTAAAGAGTCTCATCCATTTTTTCAGCTTCATCATTTTTGCTTAACTTCTCCTTCTGACACATTAGAGTAGTTGTCTCTTTGCAATTTTCCATTCTGAACTTTTTCAAAATGTCTTTTGCATACTTTTTTTGACAGATGAACACTTCATTTTGTCCTTGCTTGATGTCCATTCCCAAAAAATGCACCATTTCTCCCAAATATGTCATCTCAAAAGTTTGTTGCATATCTTCTTTAAATGTCTTAACAAGTTCGTAATTTCTTCTCGTGACTAGTATATAATCTACATAGAGTGTCATACCCCGAGCCTACACCCTGGGCGGGACCGGCACCTGAAGACCATTTCTGGCCCCAAGCGAACCCTTGGCCTGGCTTTCTTAGCTCAACGGAAACCTAACTCAACAGAATAACTTAATGCAATGCAAGTTTACACAACAACTTAACTTATAAAAATTTGGCCACAAGGGCAACTCGAATCTCAAAATAGATACTTACATAGATATACATAGAGCAGAGACTCAAAACTAACTGACTGACTGTCTATGAAGCCTCTAATATACTGAGATGGATGTTGGGACAGACCCCGCAACATCCTAATAGAACAAAACTAAGTACACAAAATAATTGAGTCCTTCTAAATGCAAGGAGGCTCACCACTAACTCTGGAGTGCTCAGCTGGATCAACGACGTGCAGGATGCTGATCCGGGGTACCTGTATCTGCATCATAATAAGTTGCAGGCCAACTGGCATCAGTACATGGAATGTACGAGTATGCGAGCTGGAAAACTAAACCACGACTTAAGCTTGAAAGGAGATACAGGAGAACACTTACCTTGGCCCTGTACGACTCAAAAATAACTTAACTGAACTCAATTTATAACCATAAGACATATGCACTACATAAATAACTTGTAAAACAGTGTAAACAACTTAGCTCGTTAAGGATAAAACAATAACAACTCAAATTTACTTATATAAAAGTAATATAACTTTTGTGGGAGGTTCTTTAACCGACAACCATCACTATGAGCCCTAGTGATGATACAACGTTTTACCTCACGTTGCCCAAGGACCATCCTATACCTTGCCGTGATATAGGACCTTACTTTTGCTTAGTGGATCCACTAGCCTAATCTTACGTGATCATCTAAAAAGAATGATACGTCAAGTCCCATGATGGCGCATGGTTCTTATGGAGAGTTGAGTTAATGTAAACTCGTGTCCCCAATTCGGTGCTCAATACTACTCCCAAAATACTTTGGCTCATAAGTGCTTTAAATACATCT
>JAJOOF010012928.1:0-20186 GCA_029582545.1 Solanum lignicaule | reverse complement strand
GTAGAAGGCAACAAGCTCGCTACAGAGATGACTTGTTGCTACAACAACAACAAACCCAGTGTAATCCCACAAGTGGAGCGAGATGACTTCTTGTTAGTGTGTTTAAATGACAGGTTGAGGTAGAATGAGCATAGTTTGTTGACACAAGGCGGATAATTCAGAAGACATATAACTCATTGTTAATGTAGCTCACTGCGTATTATTTTCTCAACTGCGATGCCAATTCCCATACATCTTATTTATAGATGGAGAGTACGTTGTTGAACTATATGTATGCCTAGCATGTTAGAAGAGTTTCAGTTTTACTGAGAACTTCATCTTCATGATGTTTCTGCATTTTAAGGTTTTTCCTGCGCGCTGAACTCATTGCACTATGGAATTTCTATCTTCTATCTATTTAGTTGATTGGAAATTAGAAGGTCTGGATCCTTCACCACATTCTCTCCCTTGGTTCTTAGATTGTAAGTATATCTTCCCTTTGCTGTTCAACCAACACTAATACCTTGAGTCGATCGTGTCATGCGCAACGTACATCAATGTTTAAGCGAGACTGAGATGGTTTGGACATGTGAAGAGACGGAGCGCAGACGCCCCAGTGAGGAGGTGCGAGGAAATGGTGGTAGAGGGTACGCGGAGGGGTAGAGGTAGGCCCAAGAAGTATTGGGAAGAGGTGATTAGACAAGACTTGGCTAGGCTTCACATTACCGAGGACATGACTCTAGATAGGAAGGAGTGGAGGTCGCGTATTAAGGTGGAAGGTTAGTAGGGTTAGCGTGTTGCCGTCCCTCGCGAGGGTATGGGTTGTTAGCGTTTGGAGTAGTCCTAGCCGTATTGCTGTTTACTGCGTTTCACTTCTCACATTACTTTCTTGATGTTATTGTATCTTTTGTTGATTATACACTATCTTTTGGATTGGTTGTTATGTTTTATATATAGCTCTCCTGTCACTTAGATTTGATGTTCTTGAGCTGAGGGTCTCCCGGAAACAGCCTCTCTACCTCCACGAGGTAGTGGTAAGGTCTGCGTACATTCTACCCTCCCCAGACCCCACCTAGTGGGATTTCACTGGGTATGTTGTTGTTGTTTTGTTGATTTAGACTCCTTCCTTTTCTCAACTAAGAAAAAGATCGAGAGGGGCCCGAAACCCCCGAAGAATGGAAATGGAATTTGATTCACTCTCCATTGTCTCTTAAATAAATAAAGCTCACCCTGGGCCAGGTCTTTCTCTGGACGATAAGAATTTCCAATGAGTAGCTAGGCAAGGGCTTATTCTGATTCACTTGCTATGGCATTTGTAGCATCAATTCCTTGCATCCCTAAAGTGATAACTTCTCCAATTTGTTGCATCCCTTATGATCAAGTTACCCTTAACTTGAAATCAAGTTCTTATTCTAGTTTATATCAATACGTTGGTCGAAAATAATACAACTCGATAATTAATTAATACTAATACAAGAGTTCTACACCTAACCACTATTAAGACTCATAATCATGAAAAAAGTTTTCTTCAATTTGCAACTTGTACAATGCACTTGAGCAGTATGTCAAAACTCCACAAAAGCTTTGCTCGTTCACAAACACCTAGTAAACTCAAACTCTTCTTCACCTTGTATTCATTCGATCCAATTTACTTTGCCCATCAAAACTTCGAAAGGCCTTACACACATTTGCAAATTAGATTATAGAAATATCCACTTAATTTACTTTTTTATTTCATTTTTGAATTCAACATCCACTAGTGGAGCTAATACTTTAAATAATCTAAAATTAGTTGTATCTTCTCAATCCCATTGTCCTTTTTTGCCTTTTTTCCTTGAAACTTTTTTGTAATCCAAGGCATCTCTTGAAGGAGAAACATGTGCCTAATAGTATATTATAAAGTCTACTTGCTTTCTTTAATAAGACTTTTAATTCTTTTCAGAAATCGCACCTTATTAAATAGTAGTTGTTTTGATGTATTATTATCGACTAGCTAGTGGTGCAATTATTTATTCAATATATATTCCATTAGTAGCTGCTATCTAATACAGAACAATTACAAGTCCACTTGCTTTCTTTAATAATAAAATATTATTGTCAGAAATCGCACATTTTCTTGAAATACTTAATCCATTCGTTCTAATTTATCTGAGTTAGTTTAATTTGACACGAAATTTAAGAAAAAAGAAAGAATGACTTTTGAAATTTATGGTCTAAAATAAATCATATATATTTGTATGACTGTAAATCATTTTATTAAAGACAAAATAGATATTTTAAAATTAAATTCTTATTAAATATGAAAACGTATTATTCTTTTTTAAGTTGACTAAAAATAAAATTAAATTATATAATTTGTGATGGAGAAATCTTTATTACAGTAAGTGTTTTTATCTGCTTATTATTGACTTGTGGTGTGATCATTCAATATATATTCCATTTGTAGCTGTCATTTACTAGTACTATATATTATAAGTCTTTTTGCTTTCTGTAATAATATAATAATTCTAGTCAGAAATGGCACCTTTTCTTTATATAAAATAATATAGTGGGGTAAATATATTCAATACTATATGTTATTATTGTGTATGCTACATTATGTCCTTTCTAAATCCACATGCTATTGTTCCTAATCTTGTTCCCTATTTTTTTTATTAAAAGTTAGGAATCTCTTATAAAAAATATGTGAATTATTCCAAGACCAACATATCATTCCAAAACTGAATACACTAACTAGCAAAAGTAATTGTTATAGGTAAAATTCATCGAATTATATTAAATATTTTCTCTGTCCCTAATTATTTGTCCATTTTTAAATTAACACAGTTATTAAGAAATTAATAATTAACATAGTGAATTTACCATTTTACCCCTATTAATTATGAAGTGGATGAATTAAAAACTTAATATTTTCAAAAAGTTCTACCTTTTACAAAGTAATTAATTGAGGATATAATAGGTACAAAAAATTTCTCCTTTCTTGATTTGTCAAAATGAACAACTAATTAGGGACAACTAAAAAAGTAAATGTGGACAATAATTAGAAACGAGTAATATAGGTGAATTATCCCAAGACCAACCTATTATGCACTTGTAACAGTCTTTTTTAAAGCATTCTCAAAACTATCCAAAATGACTAAACAACACATTTAACATTTTGTATGAGATAAAACAAAGTGGTTTTAAATTTACAATAACAAAAGTAAATGGTTCTATGTGATAATAAATCGCTTTTATTCAAGGAAATTGGATTCATTCGTGAACTACAAGGAAATCGTCTCAAATTGATTTCAACATGAAAATTAAAAGCAAACAAACAGACAAACCAATAAAAAAAAACAGAATCGTAACAGATCATATCATTCAACTGTAATCTCAGCAGATTCAATACACACTAATTAACAATCCGCAAGCTTGATCTCCACTCCTCCAATGGAAATATCTCCTTTCTTTGGTACCAGAGTCACCGCAATAGTCTCTTCATCTTCCAAACCAATGTCCTCCAACAGTTCTGTTATCGCCAGCCGGAGAGTAGCAGTTGCAACATGATTAGTATCCCCAACTCTATGAACATGTGGTAAGCTAGTATAACTCCCCGCGAACTCTGCCTTATCAAGCTCATTCGCATTCACATTGTTATCCACGTTCAGGAAAACATCGAACCTTGTGTAATCTCTGTTATCATACTTTATTTCATTGAACGTTAGTATCTCCTCTTGTGCATTTTTCTCCTGTTGAGTCCTTGACGAAGCAGGCCTATTGATGGAAAACGAAATTGCTTTATCGAGTTTAGCCAATGGGAATACCTGGCTTACGGGAGGAATTGAACTTGTATTCACTTTTTTCCCAGCTGAAGCCTTTGTTTTTGGCTTGAAGTTACGCCATGGGGTAGGCATTGGTTCGTAATCATATCCCATCTTCTTCGTGTCCAAACAGTCTCGTACTTTCACTTTGAATGGATTTCCACTTTCATCATAGAAAAAGAACTCGGAGTTCAACCAATCTTTGTTTTGTATATCTGTTCGTTTACCTCCAATTGCCTTCCATTCCTTCCACATCCGATCCACATTGCTGTGATGGCAATAGAAAACCGGGTCTAAACCAGCTGAGTAGAAATGACCCATATCCTCACCGTTTGATGTTTTACCATCAGGCAAAATGGAACCTCGTCTTGTACCAGCCCAAATGTGTACAGGACTGTGAGGGATGACTTCAACAGTTCCCGGTGATTCAACGTCACTCCCGAGAGTGTAAGGTCCACCAAAGAACATAAGAGGACATGGAGAATTAGTTACCAATTGACGGTACATTAGCGTTAAGTTATTAGTCATCAACTGCAATTGAGTTGTCTGAACTTGATCCCCAAAAGAACCGAGATCTATAATGGTTCCATTATGGATTTGTTCACCACGCCTTTCATCATAAAGGGCAGTACCTGGAATATCGAACATGGGAGGGAAACGCATGCCCTTTGGATGATCCCAATTCCAATATGGCAAACCGAAAGTTGGATCATCGATGAGTGATCCCAAGATTCTTTCGTAGAAGTATAAGTACCATCTATGGAACGGGAAGAAAAGCCATGAGTTATGAACTTGTAACACTTTCCCATCAATAGCATAAGCACCGTTACAATAAGCACAATGTATATTAGCTTGTTGCTTAAACCCAATAGGGTTTGTAGGTTGTGTCTTATCAAGATCTTTCATTCGACTAATCGCCAGATTGTACTTGGCAATATAGGCCTCATCAAGAGCATGAGCAGGGGGACGAATACGGAGCTTAGTCATAGAAGGGAACTTGTAATATGGAACTTTGTTCATATCTTTAGGCGTGGGAGCGCAACAACTATATGGCACCTCCGTAGTTTCATTAATTTTTGCTTTACTACAAGATGAGAGATCAGGAGGTGGACTTGGAGAAGCGGATGCTGCTAATGGTATAGCATTAGCAACACCATAAAGACCTCCTAAGCCAAGAAGAACATTTCTTCGATCAACAGAATTCGTTTCAACGTTTTGGTCACCGTTACTATTGGTAACCTTGCATGAAACTTTGAACGTTTTGTTACGTTTTCCATGGAGGAAAAGTTGAGAGGGCTTAGGAGTGGAAGATAAAGAAGTGGAGGAAGAAGTAAAAGGAGTTTTGAGAGTGGTACTACTACTATTACACAAACTTGCCATTGCTAGTTTTTGGATGAAGATTCATAGGGCTATACATTGCCTTATATAATGTGTTGGGGCCAAATAAAATATTACTCCACTCGATCTCATATCGAACAATTCGGGATCGTGGTAGGTGAGGAAATTTTTTAACAATATACTATATCATTTTTAGTTTTATTCATACGAGATTCACAAGCATTGGTAATTTCTAAACATAATCATCATTAATACATCAAATCAAACCGTTGATAGGAAATAGTCTTAGCATTATTAATTCCATCATTTTTAACGCATCTTATTCAGTACTATATTTATACATTTTATCAAAACGACTCCAAACTCACCTAACAACTCTTTTCCACTCCAAAAGCACTATTTCTCTTAGGGGAGATAAGAAAAGAGGTGGTTTTAGTCATGACACAGATCTCAAAATTAGCTTTATATTTCGTGTTTTCTATGCAATTTATTCTTTTGTCAAAAGTCATTTTATGAAATTATCATGTTTCTTTTTGGCGCTTGGTTTAATTCCGTCTAGATCTTACCCTCTTCTTTTAAAAAATAATACAAGTTTTTTTTAGTTGGTTTAAAACAATGACTTTTTTTTTGCTATATTTTAACTTCAACTTTCCACGTAACATATTTAAGATAACAAGACTAAATGACATTTTGATATATTTAAGGTCACGAAATAGAAAATTCTTCTTTCTTTACTTAAACTCCGTACAAAATCAAATTAGGTCATTATTCTTTAAATATTTTGACTAAATTACAAATTATTGACAAGTAGATGAGAAATTCATAGATAAAATGTACCCCAATTGGAGCAAGTTTAAAAGCTCACTTAATATATTTGGGACGCGGTAGGAGGGAAATTAAGAATAATAAGTGTGGGGAATTTTTAATAATTTTTTTTACTTGGGAAGATCTGTAATAGACGAATCAAATATAAGTAGTGTACTACTTTTTTAAACACAAAGATAATTTTGATATAATAGTATATTATATTGATGTACATCTTTTGGAGTACACACTTGCACACTACCTTTAATATTCAAATTATAAATAAGGAGACAACTTGGATTCTATTTTTACTCAAATATTTTTTCATATTATGAAATTGTTATCGGAAATAGGAAGAATTTTACCTATGTTCTTATTTTCATGAGTCGTCAATTTTTACTCTATCATTGTTCAACACCATTAAAACAAATAACATGAATAAATCTATAAAGCAATCAGTGTGGATCTAAAGTTTTATTTACGAGTTTATGGGAATCAATAATTTTTGCTTATACTTGGTATATTTATTTTAAAAAAATTATAAACATTTAATTGTAAACTCGATAATATTATAACTAAATATTATGAATCGTCCGACTCAGGAAGCCAACACTATCACCAAATATAATTGAAGTGTTTGTGAATTAGGGTAGTGGTGTCGGAATTTTTCACTTAAAATATAAAAAGTAAAAAAACTCCCCTGACTCACTTTGTCCTATTCTTCATATAGAAAAAGTGTTAGCTCATGTTTGGATGAGCTTATAGATTCTTAGTCGGGTTTGAATCGATGATCATCGTAATCAATTTCTTTTCCAAACATAATTGTAACTGATTTATTCTTGAATAACAACTTCAATGAACTCAAGCATCAAAGCTGATTTCAACATGAAAAAACAGAACAAGAAAACAAAAACAGAGCATCATCCATCAAAGTGTAATCTCAGCAGATTCAATAGAGACTAATTAACAATCTGCAAGACTGATCGTCGCACCTTCAATGGAGATACCTTCACCACCTCTCTTTGGCACCAGAGTCACCGCAATAGTATCTTCATCTTCCAAACCAATATCCTCCAACAGTTCCGTTATCGCCAGCTCGAAATCAACAGTCGCGATATGATTAGTCTCACCAGCTCTATGAACATGTGGCAAACTAGTATAACTCCCCGCAAACTCCACCTTG
Organism: Solanum lignicaule; assembly: GCA_029582545.1. NCBI lineage: Eukaryota > Viridiplantae > Streptophyta > Magnoliopsida > Solanales > Solanaceae > Solanum > Solanum lignicaule. The sequence goes on along the minus strand of JAJOOF010012928.1, from coordinate 13,079 downwards.
TCAAGCTCATTCGCATTCACATTATTGTCCACGTTCAGGAACACATCGAACCTTATGTACCCTCTGTTATCATATCTTATGCTACTGAATGTCAACTTCTCCTCTTGTGCATTTTTCTCTTGTTGAGTCCTTGACGAAGTCGGCCTATTGATGGAAAACGAAATTGCTTTGTCGAGTTTAGCCAGTGGGAATACATTGCTAGCTGGTGGAAGTGAAGCTGTATTCACTTTCCCAGTTGAAGCCTTTGTTAAGGGCTTGAAGTTACGCCATGGTGTGGCCATTGGTTTGTAATCGTATCCCATCTTCTTCGTGTCCAAACAGTCTCTGACTTTCACACGGTAAGGGTTTTCATTTTCATCATAGAAAAAGAACTCGGAGTTCAACCAATCTTTATGTGTGATATCTGTTCTTTTCCCTCCTGTCGCTTTCCATTCGCTCCACATCCGATCCACATTGCTGTGATGGCTAAAGAAAACCGGGTCCAAACCAGCTGAGTAAAAATGACCCATATTCTCACCGTTTGATATTGCACCATTGGGCAAAGTTGAACATTGCCACTGTACCAGACCAAATGTGGACAGGACCGTGAGGGATGATTTCTATAGTTCCCGGGAGTTCAGCGTTAATCCCGAGATCATAAGGCCCGCCAAAGAACATCCGAGGACATGGAGCATTAGTTACCATTTGACGGTACATTAGTGTTAAATTATTGCTCATCAACTGGAGTTGAGTTGTTTCGACTTCATTGCCGAAAAAACCAAGATCGATTACTGCTCCATTTCGGTGACTTTGGTCACGTGTTACATCGAAAAGGGAAGTCCCTTCACGATCATACATGGCAGGAAAACGCATACCCTTTGGATGGTCCCAATTCCAATATGGCAAAGCGAAAGTTGGATCATCAATGAGTTTTCCCACGATTCTCTCGTAGAAGTACAAGTACCATCTATGGAACGGGAAGAAAAGCCATGAATTATGAACTTGTAACTCTTTGCCACCAATTCTATAAGCACCGTTACAATAAGCACAATGTATATTAGCTTGTTGCTTAAAACCAATAGGGTTTAAAGGTTGTGTCTTATCAAGATCCCTCATCTTGCTAACCGCCAAATTGTACTTGGCGATATACTCCTCATTAGCTTCATGAGCAGGCTGACGAACACGGAGCTTAGTCATTGAAGGGAACTTGTAATACGGAACTTTCTCCATATCATCAGGCTTAGGAGCACAACAACTGTATGACACCACCTGAGTTTCGTTAATCCTGGCTATACTACAAGACGAGAGATCAGGAGGTGGAGTTGGAGCAGCGGATGCAGCTAATGGTATAGCATTAGCAACACCATAAAGACCACCTAAGCCAAGAAGAACATTTCTTCGATCAACAGAATTCGTTTCAACGTTTTGGTCACCGTTATTATTGGTAACCTTGCATGAAACTTTGAACATTTGGTTACGTTTTCCATGGAGGAAAAGTTGAGAGGGCTTAGGAGTGGACGCTAAAGAAGTGAAAGGAGTTTTGAGAGTTGTACTACTACTATTACACAAGCTTGCCATTATTGCTAGCTTTTGAATGAAAATTCATTGGGCTATACCTTGCCTTATATAATATATGTAAAACAGTATAATTATTCAATTTTAGAGGCGGCGTCCATATCAATTATTCCAGGAAGCGGTAGGTGGGGAATTTTGTATAGCAGCCATACAATTATTAAGTTTTTGTTCTTAGAAGCTCTGTAGTAAACAGAAAAATAACTTTAGTCTGGATAATTAATCTCTTTAGGGATCGGTTGATAGATGTAAATGCATGCATTAGTTATTCATCATATTCCGTATTACAGAACATATAATTAATAGTCCCTCTGTTTCTAATTATTTGTCCACTTTTCCTTTTATAGTTGTCCTTAATTACTTGTCCATTTTGACTAATCAAGAAAGGACAAAATAATTTTACCTATTATGCCCTCAAGTAATTACTTTGAAAAAGGTAGAATTTTTTGAAAATCTTAAATTTTTAATTCATTCACTTCATAATTAATAGGGGTAAAATGGTAAATTCACTATGTCAATAATTGCTCTCTTAATAGGTGTGTTAATTTAAAAGTGGACAAGTAACTAGGAATAGAGGAAGTACATGGCAAACTATAGTATTAGCATTTAGCAATACATTGATCATCGATAATGCATGGATAAGCATGGTCGTTGAAACATAATTGTCCTTAACAGAAGATAGGAAATAGTCTCAGGTAACTAATCTCAGTATTACTAGTATAATATATTTTATTCATTATTATTGTTATACACTCTATTCAAAAGATACGATATTTTATAAAGTTATTATGTTTTTTTTTTACGAATCAGAGCAAGAAAGGTATATGTTTCTTCTTGAGTTTTTTTTTTCTTTTTTTCTTTTTTTTCATTTATGCTATTGACTAAGAACTTCAGTCTAGATATTATATATTTTTTTGTCATCATTTTAACTAGATTACAAATTATCAATAGGTAGATCATAAATTAATAGATAGAATATACCCCAATTGGAGCAAATTTATTAGAGGCTCATTTAATATATGTGTGACTCTGTAGGTGGGAGATTAAAAGAATAATAATTGTGAGGAAAATTTTAAAACTGGAAATTTTAATCTTATTAGGAGATCTATAGTAGACGTCTAGACGAGTCAGAGTAGTAGTACTTTGCTAGACAGAAACATAAATTTGATAAGTAATGTTAAGCACGGGCGAAATTAAAATTTTAACATTGAATTTTATAACACAATTTTAAAGGGTTAATAATTGAATTCTTGACCTAAATTTGTACATATTTTATAAAAAAAAATTACTATACAAATATATTATTTAAGCAAACATTGTTGAATTTGACTAAATCTGTAATCAGACTTCTAGCTCCGCCAATGATGGCATGTTATATTAATGTAGATCTTTTGGTATACAATTGCAAACAATATTCTTTTGAAAAAAGTGTTTTAGTCGTGATGTCCATATGGTTTCCCACTAGGAGATGTAGAGCTTTTAGTACCAGTTGTCGGAAATGAATGTTCATAGAAAGATAATTGAACCGTTGAGATAATATCTCATATAGTTATTTAATTGTAAATTTTTATTTTTAAAAGTTACTCAACTTTGATTTTTAATTTAAAAGTCATTTAATTATATGACTGTTTTACTTATAAAGTCATTGAATTTATTTAATTGATTTTTTTTAATTAAAATTTGTTGATATGAATTTTTATTTCTAATCCAACTTTTAAGAAAGTATTCTTTTAAATATAAAAAAGGTCAATATTATATTTTTAGCGGGTCACTAAATGGATATATTATTTTTTAAAATTTTGGTTAGAAATAAGAATTTCATGTCAATAAATTTAAATTTTAAAAATCAATTAAATAGTTTGAGTGACTTTGTAAATAAAACAATCATTGTTGATTGATTTTTGAGTTAAAATCAAAATTGAGTGATTTTGAGAGAAAAAAAAATCTATAGTTAAGTAATTTTTGAGTAAAAGATTATACTCCCTCTGTTTAAAAAAGAATGACCTCCTTTCCTTTTTAGTCAGTTTAAAAAAGAATGACCTCTTTCTTTTTTTAGTAACATTTTAATTTCAGCTTTCCGGGTGACATGTTTAAAGCCACAAGATTAAAGGGTCATTTTGTACATTTGACATAATTTTAATTTAGGACCACAAGATTCAATAATCTTTTTTATTTTCTTAAGCTCCGTGCCAAATTAAAGTAGACCATTCTTTGTGAAACGGAGGGAGTAATTGGTATTGAGTGATTTTCTCGGAAAAAAAAGATTCATAATTGAGTGACCATTTGTGAATTTAAATAGTAGAGTCAAATATTTTATTAAAATAAATTAAAATATAAATATCACTCGAATTCACTTTATATATATATATATATATACACATATATCGTGTCAAGATCCAATTTCTTCCTTCATTCCTACTACTCTTTTGTCCACTTCGTCCTATTAAAATAGTCTGGGAGCATTTTTGGATAAACTTATTGTTAGAAAATAACAATAAGCAGTCCTCATTTGCAAATTGGAACAAAGGGTCGAGCTATGATTCCCTTAATTTTATAATTTCTGATTTATAGATTACTCCATCATATGATGATAAATTAAAAATAAATAAATTAAGACTCCTATTTTGTATGCATCGAATAATTTTTCTTCTAGAGTGACAAAAATAATTTTAAAAGATCTAAATTTTTAATATTAAATGTAAATGTCGGTAATTAACTACTAATATTATAACATTTAAAAAACATGTCATAATATTTTTTGGCATTTGAAATAAATATCAATATTTTTAACATTTGTATCAAATATTATTATTTTACGGCAAACATCATTATTTTTACGTCAATTACATGATGTTATTTTTTCTTTGGATATTTATTTTAAATGTCACTAAATATATGTCGTGAGTAGCTCTACTTTCATATAGTGAACACATACCACATAATAGTAACTGATTTATTAGTGAATAACAACTCCAAGGAAATCAAAGCATCAAGCTGATTTCAACATGGAAAAAGCAAAAGTAAAAAACAGAACAAGGAAACATCAAAGTTGTAATCTCAGCAGATTAATTCAATTGAGACTTAACAATCCTCAAGCTTGATCTCCACATTTTCAATAGATATACGTTCACCACCTTTCTTTGGTACCAGAGTCACCGCAATAGTATCTTCATCTTCCAAACCAATATCCTCCAACAGTTCTGTTATCGCCAGCTTGAAAATAGCAGTCGTGGTATGATCATTCTCGCCAACTCTGTGAACATGTGGCAAACTAGTATAACTCCCCGCGAACTCTGCCTTGTCAAGCTCATTCGCATTCACATTGTTATCCACGTTCAGGAACACATCGAACCTTATGTACTCTCTGTTATCATATTTTATGTTATCGAACGTTAACATCTCCTCTTGTTCATTTTTCTCTTGTTGAGTCCTTGACGAAGAAGGCCTATTGATGGAAAACGAAATTGCTTTGTCGAGTTTAGCCAATGGGAATACCTGGCTTACGGGAGGAATTGAACTTGTATTCACTTTCCCAGCTGAAACCTTTGTTTTTGGTTTGAAGTTACGCCATGGAGTTGGCATTGGTGCGTAATCGTACCCCATTTTCTTCGTGTCCAAACAGTCTCGGACTTTCACACGGTAAGGCCTTTTGTATTCATCATAGAAAAAGAACTCGGAGTTCAACCAATCTTTGTTTTGTATATCTGTTCGTTTACCTCCAATTGCCTTCCATTCGTTCCACATCCGGTCCACATTGCCGTGGTGGCAATAGAAAACCGGGTCCAAACCAGCTGAGTAGAAATTACCCATATCCTCACCGTATTTCGGTTTACCATTAGGTGCATTTACATCTCGTACTGTACCAGCCCAAATATGGACAGGAATATGAGGGATGGTTTCAATGGTTCCCGCGGTATCGACGTTATTCCCAAGAACGTAAGGCGCACCAAAGAACAAAAGAGGACATGGAGCATTAGTTACCATTTGACGGTACATTAGTGTTAAATTATTGCTCATCAACTGGAGTTGAGTTGTTTCGACCTTGTCCCCAAATGAACCAAGATCCAAAACGGTTCCGTTACGGACTTGTGGATTACGCCTTTCATCGTAAAGGGAAGTCCCTTCACGATCGAACATGGGAGGTAAACGCATGCCCTTTGGATTATCCCAATTCCAATATGGCAAAGCGAAAGTTGGATCATCGATGAGTTTTCCCAATATTCTCTCGTAGAAGTATAAGTACCATCTATGGAACGGAAAGAAAAGCCACGAGTTATGAACTTGTAACACTTTATCACCAAATACATAAGCACCGTTGCAATAAGCACAATGTATATTGGCTTGTTGCTTAAACCCAAGAGGGTTTAATGGTTCTGTCTTATCAAGATCTTTCATTCGACTTATGGCCAAATTATACTTAGCAATATACTCCTCATCAACAGCATGAGCAGGGGAACGGATACGGAGTTTAGTCATGGAAGGGAACTTGTAATATGGAATGGTGTCAAAGTTAGTTGGCATAGGAGGGGGGCAACAAGTATAGGGTACTAGTGGACCATCCGATATGGTGGCTCTACTACAAGTTTTGAGATCAGGGGATGGTGTAGGAGTAGCGGATGCAGCTAATGGTATAGCATTAGCAACACCATATAGACCTCCTAAACCAAGAAGAACATTTCTTCGATCAACAGAATTCGTTTCAATGCTTTGGTTTTGGTCACCACTATTCGAAACTTTGCACGAGACTTTGAACGTTTTGTTACGTTTTCCATGGAGGAAAAGTTGAGAGGGTTTAGGAGTGGAACCTAAAGAGGTGGAGGAAGAAGTAAAAGGAGTTTTGAGAGTTGTAGTAGTAGTACTACTATTGCACACACTTGCCATTGCTAATAGCTTTTTGGTTGATGAAGATTCATATGGTTCTAACCTTGCATTATATAATATGTTGCTAGTAATAATTAAAGTACAAGTTTAGAGGCTCACCTTCCACTTGGTAGGTGGGAGATTAAGATAGTAAGTGTGGAAAATATTCTTTAATACACTATCTGTTTAAAAAAGAATGACTTAGTTTTTTTTAGTCTGTTTAAAAAAAAATGATCCATTTCCTTTTTTGGCAACACTTTAACTTCAACTTTCCACGTGGCATATATAAAACCACAAGATTAAAAGGCATTTTGGTACATTTGACATAACTTTAATTTAAAACCACAAGATTAAAAAATCTTTTTTCTTTTCTTAAACTCCGTTCCAAGTCAAACTAGATAATTCTTTTTGAAACGGAGAGAATAATTATTTTTCTTATGAGAATGTAGCTGGTAGCTAGCTAGATGATTCAAAGAAGAGTGTACTTTATTTCAAAACAGAAAAATAGCATGCATTCCATACAAAATTTTATTTACAAAGATACCCTCTACTATTATGATGGAAAAGATATAAAAAAGAGGTTTTGAGGAGTAATTGGGTCATTAAAACCATTGCATTGCTAATACCTAAAAATTCATAATATTAACAATACACACCTTAACACACAATAGAGCGTATAACTATGTAGATTAGAAAAGAGTATCAAACAAGATACTAGTTAAACTGTTTAGGTCCGGAATTAAAATGTTAGTCTATGAATCGGAAAACATTGATGCTTTTACAAAGAACTTTAAGATTAATAAATTACTCAAAAGAGCATCATAGAAATTTTCAAACAAGAAAATCACTCCACGTTCAATGAATATCCTAAAATATGATCAACAATTGGTAAAAGAACTGGCGGTGGGCCTGAACTCAGCCATACAAATTTTAGATTATCTTTTAAAAAATAGAAAATCATTTTAAACTAAAAGAACTAATTGCATTATGGCAGTTACTTTTTTCACTCAAAAAATTATATATATATATGTGTGTGTGAGAGAGAGAGATATGTGTGCGTGAGAGAGAGACATTCCCTTTATGAATTTTCCATTCTCAAAACTTGTCACGGCCCGAGCCTACACCCTGGGCGGGAATGGCACTCGGAGACCATTTCTGGCCCCAAGAGAACCCTTGGTCTGACTTACTTAACTCAGCGGAAGACTTAACTCAATGAAACAGTCTCAAATAATAACTTAAAGAATAATAAGTTGGCCAAAATGGCACTTAAATCTTAAACAACATCTGAAAGATAAAGAAAGACATCTGAACTAATAACTATCTGACTGTCTATGAAGCCTCTAAAATACTGAGATGGATGTTGGGACAAACCCCACAACATCCTAATAAATGAAAGACTGAAAGCGAATAAAAGAGTCCTCCAGAATGCAAGGAGGCTCACCACTGACTCTGAGATGCTCAACTGGATCAACGAGGTGCTGGATGTTGATCCTGGTTACCTGCGTTTGCATCATAATAAGATGCAGGACAACTGGCATCTGTACATTGAATGTACGAGTATGCGAGTTGGAATGCTAAACCACACATAGGCTAGAAGGAGTTTGAAAGAAACTGAATAACTTACCTGGCTCACTCAACTCAACCTGACTGACTCATTTCAATATAAAGCAATTTTAAAGCAAGTGCAATATAAAGAAAAGTTGTTTAAAACATGTTATAAACTCTGTATGTATACAAAGATACAATAAATCTGAGATGTATGTAGTAATACAAATGAATAGATGTATATAGAAATACAATAACTGTTGTGGGAGTTTCTCTAACCGACAACCATCACATCAGAGCTATAGTGATGATACAACGATCAACCTCACGCTGCCTGAGCATCCTATACCCGGCCAAAGATATAGAACCTGAACTGCCTAATGGATCCACTAGTCTATCTTGAAAATGATTCATCTCAAAAATATGAACCTCTTCTACCCATGATGGCTACATGGTTCTATGGGGGCTGTGGGTTCTTTGAACGCTCTCCCAATTCGGTGCTCAATACCACTCCCAAAATATACCAGCTCTTATGTTTTTAAAACATACTTCTTCTATGATTTGAGGTTAGTGCTCAAAAACTTAGCTCAAAGGCTATCTTGGAAATCAAAGTTTCCTTTCTTGCTTCATTTAGAAAGCGATTATTCTTTTCTGAAAACTAGCCCGAAGGCTCTTTGGAAATCTCAGTTTCTGTTCTTATTTAAATGTGAAAACATTTTAAATCTCTTTGGGAATACTTAGTCCCCATATACTTTTGAAGAAATGAACTTCAAACTTTACTCTTTACTCAACTTGAACTTGACTCTTACCTCTCTTGACTTTGATCTTAACTTTCCTTGAATTGAATTATGGATTCAAGGTTCATGATCTCATGTTTATGGATGATTTCATGATATTTAGATGTATTTTAGAATGTTAGAATCGACTAGGAAACATAGGTACATCACTTAGGAACACGTACGTGAAGGTGGGGAACAAATGGGGAGGACTGGCGTCCCTGGCGCTCTGAGAGGCGTGGGGCGCCAGCCCTCAAACTTTAAAGGGCTCTGGCTGGCGCAACACGCCAGAGGCCAAAGTTCAGAGGAACTTTTGTGGCGCTCTGGCAGGCGCGACGATCCAAGCCCTTGCCCAGAAAATCCCCGATTTTCTTCTTCGTTTTTCATCTCTAAACTCTCCAATCTTCCCTAGTTCTTTCCCCAAACACTTAGGATCAATTGTACTCTCAATACACCATCAATCTAACTCGAAAAACAGCCCGGAAACATAAATCAAATCAATCCCCAAGCATTAACAATTCAACCAACAAGAATTCTACAATTTGTTCTTCAAAGAACCACACTTTTCAACATGTAAACAACTCCAAACCAAAGGATTGAAACAAGTTGGTGTGTGGGTGAACTAACCCAACACATAAAGATCTCACATACCTTAATAGGGATCACCCCCGACGAATTCCACCCGCAAGCTTGACGGAATTCTTGGCTTTTCTCCTTTTTTTTCTTCCTTGCTCTTTTCTCCAAGCCCTAAGCGTGAATATAATTTTCTAATCTGACCAAAATAAGATTTTACCCCAATAAATCCCTAATAACGAATTAGGAAATTAATTAGAGAAAAGACTACTTTGCCCTTCCCTAAATTAGGATTGAGCCTTTCCTCAATTCAACAGCCCAACTTCCGAAAGTCATATCTTACTCATACGATGTCGAAATCGTGCAATATCGGCGGCGTTGGAAAGATCTCTCCAAGGTCTTTCCAAACATATCAAAAGCTGCTCCTAACTCCTCCTGAGCTAGGAGTTATGGCCGTTTGAAAATGGCCAAAACTCACTTTCTTAACTTAGACAAAATTTCCAGATTTTCCTTATTCTTACCAAAAATCAATATTTTCTTATTTTAAATTCTTTATAGTCGTTTCTAGGTGTGAGATGTTACAAAACTCTTGGTTTGAGCACCTATTGTAACGACCTGTTCCCGTCGTTATAGGAAAGCCAATGGGGAAATAATTGGGGCCATAAAACTTTTTGGTAGTAACTTGGGATTTCCTAGCCTAGTTCAGATTTGGACGAAATCAGAATCGTTAAGGTGTAGAGAAATTTGGTAACAATGGGTTGATCTAATTATAAAATTGATCGCATGAGTAGTTAGATAAGTCGTTAAAGAATCTGTACGACTTTACAGAATTGAATTTGGGTGAGTAAAACTCCCGAAATCAACCTTAGCGTGAACGGTATTTTCTGAGCGTCGTGGGTTAAATGTGTGTTGTGAAATGAGGTATTGGAATTATTAATTTTGCTCATTGTTTCCGTGCAAGCCGCTGAGGCGACATTTCTGCCGCTGGGGCGGGCCCGCTGTAGCGGGGTGGGTGCCACCATGGCGGAGCAGAAGCGACTTAAAGTCATAAATAAACCCCATAACGACCTTATTTGGCACTTTTTGATCTTTAGAGTTAAGGAACGAACCATTGGCGACTCCTACTCGTTTTTCACCATTCTTGAGGCTAAAGGTAAGATTTTCACTCTCAGAATCTATTTTTCTATCCGTAGAACGTAATAGAATGGGTGAATATTGATGGGGAAGGGTTTTGTTATAGATTATATGGTTGAAACAACCCTAATCTGGGTATTAGGATCTTGAGTTTGGTTTAGGGTTATTGAGTTTGTTATAATCCGGATAATTAGACATTTGCTTGTTGATCCTTACGTTAATGTATGTTTTTAGACCACGAACAAGCGGGAAGAATCTGGAAAGGGAAGATCTAAGTGCCTTAGGGGATTCAAGCTTAGATTCGAGGTAAGTGATAGTTGTGATTTCATGTTAGTGTGATATATGTTTGCAATTACTACATTATGATGCATGTATGTATGTGAATGTTGCGTTATTGATCACACTACTAGTAAATAAGGTTGATTGAATAATTGTATGCCATGAAATCATGAATTGATTGTATGATTATGAGAATTTACATTGTGATTGTGATTGTGGCTTGTTGAATGGATCGGGTGTTGCGTTCCGACACACTAACTTGGATCGGTTGCCACTTTCTGGCATAAATATGGATCGGTTGCGACGTTTCAACATAAACATTAGATCGGTTGCCATTTTCCGGCATAAACATGGGATCGGTTGTCACGTTACGACGTAAACGTTAGATCGGGTACCACGTTCTGGTATGCTAATAGTTTGGGTTTGGGTTCCATGAGAGGACCATTGATTTGACATAACTGTGATATTTGAGAATTGTGAAACTGTTCGTTGCTCGTTATGGTATTGATATTGTATATGTTCGGTATATGCCTGTTTTATAATGTTGTGGTTACTTATATATGTTTCACCTTTTGGGATAGCCGCGTGATCCTACCAGTACATGGTGGTTGTGTACTGATATTGCACTTGCTTGTTCTTTGTTGAGTACAGGGCATCTTCAGGCGGCTATTGATAGACTTCAGCTAGGTGAGTATTGAGCGTGACTGGATTCAAGGGTGAGTCAATTCTTTCAGGCTGTCATGGATCTTTCTTGTTTAAGTCCACTCTTTTCGGACTTAGACTATTTGTTTAAGGTGTTTGTTTAGTTTCGGGGTTGTACCCCTTGTTCTTAGACTTGTCGTTAGTAGAGTTTTGGTACATTGATTTTCAGGTTCTAGGGGTTGTTCTTCCGCATTAGTTTGGTTAGTTGTTTGTTAAAACCTTGGAGTTTATGGGGACTCCATTTTTATAGTCATTTAAACCATTTTCCGTATCTTTAAATGCCTTAGTTTTCATAAAATTTGTTTGTTTGGGTTGTAGTAATGGTTCTCCCACCGGAGGATTTGTGTGGGTGCCAATCACGAGGGTCTGGGTCGTGACACCTATAAAAGGATATTAATCAGCTAGTTCACATTATTATGGCTAGAGCAGAGTCAGATAAGGTCGAGAGGTTTATTTGAATGTTTTCATTGAAAAATTATACATATATACAATAAAAATCACTCTTTTTAACTTTTTCATGTGTTTCATTTTTCATATTTTGAACTTTTAATAAAAATATTGGCTCTCCTGCCGATTAGATCCTAGAGTAACTAATTATACCGCAAAAAAATTGAATTATCATATATTAATGGGATAATAGTAGCTATGTTTATCAATCCATGCCGAACATGGAATCAATTAACCCGGTTTTTTTATTTTATAATCCACCACGACGAAAATTGTGTTTACATGGAAAATGACAAACTTTGTACATTGTTTTCTTCTTTTTTAATTCCAATATTTTATCCATCATGTGTTTCACGGTGGAATGAAATAATCAGAAAAAAGAAGAAGTGGAAACGGAACAATCCCTCCATCTAAACGTTGACAACTAGGATTCGCTATAAAAATCTAAATCTTTAGCGGTGACAAAATCGCCACAAAACCCCAATGTTAGTGGCGTCATCTCTTTAACACGGAAAACAAAAATATCATGATTTATTTGATCAAGAGAAAAAAAAATTTTAAAAAAATTTTTTAATTTTATTTTAAATTAGTTATAAAATTTCCAAATTTGTGATAGTGCTCCAACCATGTTTTTCAACAATATTTTTTTCTTGCCTTTACAAAAAGTCGACAAAACTTCATTTCAACTCTAATTTTATAAATTTCAAATAAAATAAATAATAATTAAAATATTTGGCCAAACGCTTACTATAAGTTCTTGCAATAATTAAAACCGTAATGGATGCAAGGTCATAGATTTCTGGATTGTTTTGATGAAAAGAATATTATTTAAATGTTTGAAAAGGGAGGGAAAGATAAGGTAGGAAATAAAGATACATAAATGCTTGATTAATTTGTTAGAAATGATTTGATTATGTAGATGCAGAATATTTATTTGATCTGCATAAAGCTCGATTGCAAATGAGTTATTTGTTTACATATGGAGGCACAACAATATCTTGGCATTCAAAGAAACAAACATTGGTAACCACTTCTTCAAATCATACAGAAATAATATTGATCTATGAAGTAAGTCGGGAGTGTGTATGGTTGGAATCATGATCTATCATATTCAGAAAATATGTGATTTTCCTTTGGCGAAGGATATTCTAACCACCATATACGAAAATAATATATAGCTCAATTGAAGGGAGGATACAATCAAAGGAGGTC
>JAJOOF010012927.1:0-16515 GCA_029582545.1 Solanum lignicaule | reverse complement strand
ACTTTACTTATATAATAAAGTAATATAGTTTCTGTGGGAGATTCTCTAACCGACAACCACCACTATGAGCCTAAGTGGTGATACATCGTCTTGCCCACGCTGCCAGAACTGTCCTATACTTTGCCGTCATATAGAACGCTTAACTTAGTGGATCCACTAGTCTATGCTAAAAGCATCTTAAGGAGTCATCTAAAAAGTATGATCTTTTACTACCTATGATGGCTACATGGTTTCTGGAGACTTGAGTTAATATGAACTTGCATCCCCATATCGGTGCTCAATACTACTCCCAAAATATACTTAGCTCATATGTTTGTAAAAACAAAACTATTTCTTTGAATTGAGATAATTACTCAAAACTTAGCTTAAAAGCTCTCTTGGAATCGATGTTCCCTTTTCTTGCTTAAATGTGAAAACATTTATAAACTCTTTGGGAATACTTAGTTCCCTTATAGCTTTTTGAGAAATGGACTCAACTATTTACTCCTTGCTTAACTTGAAACTTTTAGTCTTAAAATGAAGTTAAAACGTTTATAAAAGACTTTACTCTTACTCTTTACTTAACTTCAAAGCTTAAGTCTTAAAACAAAGTTTAAACATTGTAAAAGACTTCTTAAAATATGGTTCATGCCAAACTATGGACATGAACGACTCAATGCAAGGTTTTCAATAACCATATATAGAACTCAATACTTGGAACTCAAGAACTTCAATAATACTATTCACTTCAAGAATGCTCAACTCAGAGGGTTCATGCGGAATTTTTGAGCATGAACTACTCAACTCAAGGGCTCAAAGATACTTCTTGTTTCAAGATTGTTTGACTTATAGGGTTCATGCGGAATTATGGACATGAATAACCCAACTCAAGGACTTCATGGGTAGCATGTAATAGTCCCATGATTAGGAATGTAATCTCAAATGGGTTAGAAACTCAATACTTAAGACTTAGGACATGAAGATATTACTCCTCTCATAGATACTCAACTTTTGGAGTTCATACAGAATTTATGGGCATGAACGACTTGACTCGTAGGTCTACATAACATTATGGAGCTCATGCATACAACTCTTCTCTTTCTCTTACTTACTTCCTCAAAACTTAACTCAAATCGATGATGGATCTCAAAGGATTCACAATTGAACTCAAAGGCTTTCTTGAACTCTACTCTTAACTCTCTCTTGAATGTGAATTATGAATTCAAGAGTTATGGTTCATGATATGAAGGATCTCATGAATGAAAAAGTAGATTCATGAATAAATTCTCCTCATCCTCATACTCACTTGTTGGAGTCTTGAAACAAGTTACTAGAAGTTGCAGAAGACTCCTCAAAAGAACTTGAAGGGACTTTCTTAGAATGTTCGAAAGAATTCTCAAAACTTAACTCTTAACTCTACCTTGAATTTGAATTATGAATTCAAGGTTATGATCATGTTAGGAATGATTTTAGGTGTTTAGAAGTAGCTTAGAGTAGTTAGAATCGAAAAGGAGTGAAGGTGCACTTTAAACGAACTCAAATGGGGCAACCGACGACAAACTGGATGGGGCAGGCAAACCTGGAACTATGGGTGGCGCGGGGAGCCAGCCCCTAAACTGCAGAGGTGGGTTTGGGGCGCTCTGGCAGGCGCATCGCGCCATGTCCCCAACCCAGAAAATTCAGCAAGTTTCTTTTCTCGTTTTCTCACCCTACTTCGCCTAGAATCGAATGGTTTCTTCCCCAATCACTTAGAATTGATTACTTAACATAAGTACACTCTAATATACTCAATACATCCATTAAAACACTCACGTTGATCTCAAGAAATCATCCAAAATCCAACACAACAAGATTTAGAATGAACTTCAAGAACACCTATCAAGAACTCAAATCTTTCAACTTCAAGAATGAAATTTGCGCTGAAAATAACATGTTTGGCGTGTGAGTGAACAAACCCAACACTATGGAAGCTTACATACCTCTTAGGGATCAAACCCCATGGCGAAAATCCGCTACAACACGCAAGAATCTCGATGAACGCTTGATCCTCTCCTCTTTTCTCCTCTTCTCTCTTCTTTTCTCTTCTTGAACTCTCAACTAAAACCCTAGGCTAATTTTAGAATTATAAAACTGAACCTAATAGGATTAGACCTTTAAAATATTACTAAAAATGAATTAAATCTGATTGGGTAAGGAAAAGACCAAAATACCCCTCTCTATTTTCGGCTAACTTTCCTTAACTGGACAGCCTATCTTCAAAAGGCCATATCTCACTCATCCGACCTCGAAACTTAGCAAACTCGGTGGAGTTGGAAAGATAATTCAAAGATATTTCCTACAGTATCTGGTAGAACACATAACTCATCCTGAGCTAGGAGTTATGATCATTTGAAGTCGACCCAAAACTCATACTTAGCTTAACTTGCAAAATTTCAGATTTTGCTATTTCCAATTTAATTCTTTTTGGAACTCAAGGTGCTACATCTAGGGACCTTAACACTTAAGAAATTTTAATTCCTTGGTAAAATCCTACTCACAACGAAGAACGGTTCGAGTCTTAGTTCGAATTTTTTTTTCTGGGGTGTTACAACTCTACTTGGATGTACATGCCTTGATAGATAATGTGTCTCATTAAAAACTTACTAAAAAAATTATAGCCAAGGAAAAAGAGAAAAAGAGCACACAAATCTTTAATACGCATTGTTTGTTACCTTGTTAAATATCTTGTCAAGAAAACTCAAGGGGGCAAACCTAGTTAAGAAAAAAAGAGTGCAACACGTATTTTATCCCTTCCAATGCAAATTTTCTTGAGATTAATTGAATTTGAACAATAGCGACTTAATTTCTTTTTGATTTAATTTTTAGGGTTAGGGTTAGAAAAAGTGAAAAAAGTGAGAAAAGTGGGGTATGGTTGTCGAGTCATGGACCATTTTAACATTTTTAGAAATTTGGATATAAAATAGATGTTTATAAAAATACAACCAAGCCATTTCTATATTTATTAAATATTCTATTTTTTTTAAATGTCATTTAATTATTCAATAATTTTCCTCTCTCTTCTCAACCTCTCTTCTTCCCTATTTTCTTGAGTACCTTAAAGATTTGAATTTTTTTTTTCCAATCTTTTTCCCAAGTCGAAACAATTCATCCTCTTGTGCTCAAGTAAGTTCATTTTTATTTTCTGAACAGTTTTTGCTCCGTTTTACTATTTTTTTGTTGCATTTTTGTTTAGTGGATTTTGAATTTTTACAAAAATTCAATTGTTCTTGATTAAATTTGTCAAAATTTGATATGTTTTGAATTCATGTTCTTGATTCCACATCTCTAATTGCGTTTTACTTTGGATAATGATTAGAATTTTTTTGAACTTTTATGTTTATATTATATATCGATTTTGATTTTTTTTCTACGTTTTAGTAAACATTAATGGTGTTCTGGTTACTGTCTTTTGCATTCTTCCTTTCTAGAATTACTACTTCTTGTTTTGCATGTTTGATAGAGTACTTTTTTGTTTCAGTTAATAGACTAGTGGTCGATAGATTGATCACTACAAATTAGTTTTTGCTTATAGATTGTAAAGTATGACTATAGTAAGAAACATAAAACTAAAGAAGTTGATCACTTTTACAAAAAAATATGTAAGAGTTAGAATAACGGCTTATCGTGATCACTTTAGAAAAATTCTAATTGATCAAAAGTTCAATGCTGATTCCAAGTAAATCTGTTTTGAACGCTTGAGACATTTGCCGAAGCATTTTAAATACAATAAATAAATGATTTGTTATATGTTGTTGCGATGTGCGAAGAATAAAAAAAGTTACATGACATCTAGTTCTATATGAATGCTACGACAACTTGTTTCAGCTTAATGAAATTTGCTTTGATTACAGGGTTGAATTGTAAACATACTCCGTGAATAAAAAAGGAGCAAAGTCCTTCAATATTGTGAATTTTTTTATTTCAAGGTGACCAAGAACAAGAACATCACTATTGAAAGGTTGATAAGCTTGATCAAATGAAGTCAATTGAGAAAGGAGCAAAAGTTGAAGTGCATTTTAGTTTGGTTCGTGCCCTCGGTGCTGCTGGCTAGGGATTCGACGGAGAAAGCGGATTCAAACCAAATCAAAATAGTGGTTGATTAAAATTTCTTCGAAATTTATCCATTAGGAAAAGAGTCGATTGGACTAGCGTAGAGCTATTTGAAGAAGAAGATTGATTCGAACAAACAGAAAAGTGGCTATTTAAATTGTATTGTAGTTATTTAAAATTGAATAACATGAAGTCAATAAAGTGAGGGAATTAAAACAAAGATTGCCTTTTTTTATATAAAAATAAGTTAGATATTACGATTGGGTGTAATTTGAATTGTACTTTACTACCGTTGCAAAAGTGGATATTTAAATTTTGTTAATTGTACATCATAAATATAATCAATTATTTCTCATGTGGCTGGTAGATGAGGATCATATAGAATGACATTCCATCATTTGTAAGGTATATGCTGGTTGGTGCAATGATAAACAAAATATTAGTATATAACAAAAAAAGTAAATAACTACATAAATTATATTATATTGAGCACTATCAACTGAATTAATTGTATATCTAAACTACACGCTTTATCAATAATATACTGTATGAGTTTATAACTCTTACTAGCATATTGTCAAAAAAATAATAATTAATTAATAAAAATTTACGCAGCTAAATGGGCTTAAACAAATAATATGATCATATAAGAGTCTACGTAAATTGGGAACGACAATCATAGATGTATGAGGATGGATAGTGGTTATACAATTAACATCCTCAAAATAATGTTTACTAAAGTACAAGTATGTTTTATCAGGATTTTATTCGTTCAACCACAACTCATCCTCATACATATTTGATCGTTATCTTCAATATATGTACACTCTTATATGATTATATGACTTGTTTAAACTTACTTAATTGTATAAATTTTAATAGTTTATTTTTTATTAATTATTCTCTTTTTAAAATTCTACTAGTTATGGTCTATACATATGTATCCTAACCTAGTAAGTTTGTTATGGATGAAGGTCTTAGGATAGGTTAGACTATAAAAAGTCGAGGACTAAACTAAGTATAGTCTAGCCTATACTAAGACCTTCATCCATAATAAACTTAATAGATTATGATACACATGTATAGACTTTAACTAGTAGAATTTTAAAAAGAGAATAGTTAACTAATAAAAAAAATTTATTGCAATTTACACAATTAAATGAGCTTAAACAAGTCATATGATTATATAAGAGTCCGTGTAAATTGGGTATAATAATAAGAGATATATGAGAATGAATTGTGGTTGAACAAATAAAATCCTTACAACATACTTGTGTTTGGTCGACATCATTGTGAGGATGTTGATTGTATAACCACTACTCATCCTCACACATCTTGATCTAATTATCGTCCCCAATGTATGTGAACTCTTATATGATCTTATGACTTGTTTAAGCTAATTTAATCGTATAAATTTTAATAATTTATTTCTTTTTTTATTACAATGATGGTCTCAGTCGAGCGTAGACCCTGTAGACCGTTTAATTTGTTAAGTATAAATTGATCTAATCGAATAGAATTCTCAATACATTATGTAGTAGTGCATAAATCAAATAGACAATATGTACAATATATATTTGTTTTACTCTATTAATTATACAAAGGGACAAAAAATGATAAAATTATCACGCTACTAATTGTACCAAACTAATGAGTCTCAAATTACATACATTACCTCGAGTTACAAAAACAAAGTGGGGCAAGCCTATCTAAAATTTATTGTTGTTACATGTGGTTCACTAGTTCTCTTGTGTGCGGATCTATTACAAACTAAATACTTATTCTTCCTCTTGGTTTTGAAAGTCTCGCCAACATCCTTAACACATTTTCTTTCTTTCTTCCAAGCTTGGTATAGATAAGGGTGAAATAATATAGACATCTAACAATTCATGTGGCACACACTATTCGAACTCTACAAGGATAACATTAATTGATATTGAGTACGCAAGGAGATTGACGTCGACTTTATGCATAGATGAATAGTACTCGTAGATGCTTAAACTATAATGAAATTCTTTGAAAACAATTCTCTGAATTTCTTTATGGTCGAGCATTATACTTAATTCCTCACCCACGGTATCCAGACACAATCAGGGAATACACATTTCACCTTGAACCATGTATTACAATTCTTCGACGTAGCATAATCAAAAGAATTCTTCATCGAAGCTTGATCTAATAACATTTTCAACTCATTCTTGCTGCTAAATGTTTGTTCTATTTGAAAATTAGTCCCATTGGAGAAGTTGTGGTTGAGTTATGATCCTGACCCACATTTTCATTGCTTTTCTTGAAACAATTTAGGATCTTTCGATTTCATTGGGATGACCATCCATATCAATGATCACCCAAATTTTTATCTTCAATCGAATCATCGTCATCGATTGTAGGGTTGGTGAGAGGAGTACAAAAGACCTCACGACAATATTTATTTTCAATATTGACCTAGTGCGATCGGCGGTGACATCCAACATGTACAGGGACACTTGATTGTCATTTTTTATGAATGTGGGATGTATTTTTTCCCTTTCATTCATTAGATAACTAATCACAACTTCGCTTGGCTCGCAATCTAATTTCCCACATCTCAATTACGATTCGAACCATGTTGTGTATAAATCATTGCAACGAAATGGGATGACCACTGTCACCTTACTAGATACTTTTCAAATCCAACATTTAGGAGTCTCCTCCCACACACATCCATATAATCACCATTAACAATAATTACTGTAACTACTGTCATTATAGACCACAATAATCGATCCTAGATTACAGTATCGGTCTATACCTAGCAGGGACTGGCAGGAAATTCTCAAAAAAATATCAATAAATGAAATCGAATGTAATAGGTACTCTGCTAGCTCTGAAATGGAGAAATGTATTAGTAGGGCTTCTAAACTATGGAATCTATCTACTAATAAGGTATTGGATGGAATTTTCAAGCTAGTAAAAATGGTGTAAAATTATTTTTTACAAAAAGTTAAAAAAAATGGAATAACACTAGAGGCAATGAGTAAGAATGGAGATTTCCAGTTGTGAGGAGGAAGATTTCGCCGGAAAAATAATCGGAATCGACAAAAATAGGTGAAAAACGGCTGGAAAATGGGAGCTATTTTGGGCTTGAAAAATATTTTCTTTTTTGATTATTTTTAAATCTGAAAATAATGATGGGAAAAAATAAAATATTATTGGAAAAGGTGGGGGAACTAAAGTGTAATATTAAAAACTTTAGAGTTGGTCTTGCATATTTTGGAAGAATATTGAGTGATGTCATAATTGGTGTCTAAAGTACCAATTTTTGAAGACTTGTGTCTAAATGCTCAATTAAATTTTGAGAGTGGTTATTTTGCCAACTCTCCCAACTTTCTTGTACATGAGGCATTCCTATTTTGTGTACATTTTGTTAGCTCGTATCTAGGAAAAAAAAAGTTTGACGGAATGTATAACTTTTTTTGGTATTCTCTGATACATTATTCTTCATTCAATTGAGTTAAAGCAAGGGACATCGTCTTCTTATAATATTATAACTTCCTTCTCAAAGAAAATCATACATTATTTGGACTAACTTGTGATTGACTGTCCTATAAAATATGATAATAGTGCATTTAGGGATGGCAATGGGGCAAGGCGGGCGGGTTATTGTGTAAGTGGGGCGGGGCAGGTTAGAGCTTTGCGGGTATGAGGCGGGGCGGGGCGGGGCGGGGCAGGTTTGAATATATCTTTTCAAAACTTATGTGGGGCGGGGCGGGTTGCGGGTTTGAAATAAAAAATCTTTTAAATTCGTAATTCACACAAATTCTCTATATCGGTTTTGCACCTATTTGGGCCATCACCATTTGATGAGTTTAAAGTAAAAATGAATATTTACGTAAACTGTTTTGAATGGCTAAGAAACTAGAAAGAAGAAAAAATTATCTCATTGCTTGTATTTAATTTTTTGTTATTACATCAAATGTAATCAATTCAAATCTACCAAAAAAAAATATGTTGCTGACATATCTAAAAGAGTTATAAAACATTGTAATGTAAAAATAATCTTATAACATGTTAATTTCAGCGATTAACAACTAACAAAATTTTAATTTTTTAAGTTGAAAACTTACTGAACCTATTATTTGAAATGTTTTTACAAAATATGTGGGATGGGGCGGGGCGGGTTGAAAACAACAAAATATGTTATGTGGGGCAGAGCGGGGCGGGTTGAGATCTTAGCGAGTTTATGCGGGCTTGCCCCACAACCCCCCGTCCCGCCCCATTGCGTGCCATTCCTAATTGCAGTGATGTCACACGCAAAGAAATAACTTTCGTACGATATACATAAGTGTACCAATTACACTAAAACATGATAGTTCATTAGATCAAAATTAATCTTTTTTTTATGTTAAGTAATCTCACAATCATTCAGATGTTCCATAAAATTGTTTTAATACCTTTTGAATTTTCCAAAAAATTTCATATAAACTTCATATTATTTATCTAGGTAAGAAAACAATTTCAGTATGCACATATCAACCTTTTCATGTATTTCCCAAACTAATACTAGCCATAGGTATGCAATAGTAATAGTTGATGTGCAACGGTAATAGTTGATGCACATATCGCTCTAAATTGATGAAAAGCATTAGCTAGTGAGTGGAATGGAGTGTAGGAGATAAATAGTGGGAAGCAATTCTATTTTTGGAATAAATTAATAGGTAATGTGAGTGGTATGACCAGGACAGGATGAGTGTGATTACTCACTCCACTCTCTAGTCTCTAGTGATTTCCAAACTCTAATTACTTTTAGTATCATATAATATAGTAGTAATACATAATTTAAGAGAGAGTGTAGTCAAGAAAACTAATTATATGTTTGTCTAGTTTTATTGAATTTATAAAATAAGAGAATATTGGAGATTGTGTATTTAATATACTACTCCTAGAAGAAGATTTTGTTGTAAAATGAACATAAAAGAGTAGTATAATACATCATAAGATGAAAATAATAGAATAGAGATATGAGTTTTTCTTATTCTTTCAAGTGTTTAAGTGTGTACAATGTGAATTCTTATGTCTCTATTTAGAGTGTTACAAGTTGTCATATTATGGGAGAAGTTTATGGAGGTTATGCAGTGGCGGATCTACCTTGTGCATAATGAGCACCCACTGCCTTTTGTGACAAACAGTAATATTTATGTATAAAAAATTAGTATTTCATTGAAATGTATTAATTGAGCACCCATTTTAAGTAGTAATTTTTTAGCTAAAAACGTTGTGCATCCATAATATAAAATTTTTGGATCCACCACTGAGATTATGGAGGTGCGGGAGTTAATATCATAATGATTGAGGAGTAGGGATGATCTATTTCTGGAGTAGTGAACATCCACTAGCTAATTAATTGTTTCATAACACTCCTTGAATGTCCATGTTTTGATAAATAATGTGTCTCATCAAACTTTTACTAGGAAAAATCTTTTGGAAAGAATCATTGTGAAGAAAAAAGAGTACACATTATATCTTTAATATTCATTTTGTTGCCTCATTAAAAATCTTAATAGAAAAATTCAGTGGGACATAACCTGACTAAGGAAAAAAGAGTACATTGCTTTGATGTTGCACAAATCACACTTTTTTAGTTGATATAACGTAGTCGCTATCAAATAGGGGTGTACGAGCCAAATCGTAAAGTCATACGAACCGACGAACCAAGTCAAATCAAGAAAAGATTTAACTGATGGTAACCAGACCTTTAACTGATGGTCGAACCCAATTTTTAACCGCCTCAATCTTTAACTGATGGTAACCAGACCTTAAATCAATCTTAGAGAAAACCGATGCACCTTGCAATTGGTTAAAATGATCATCTATCCAAGGTAATGGACACTTGTTCTGAATGGTGACCCTATT
This sequence comes from Solanum lignicaule, assembly GCA_029582545.1. NCBI lineage: Eukaryota > Viridiplantae > Streptophyta > Magnoliopsida > Solanales > Solanaceae > Solanum > Solanum lignicaule. The sequence goes on along the minus strand of JAJOOF010012927.1, from coordinate 6,555 downwards.
CAACTGTCGGTAGTCTATACACGTCCTCTCTTGCTAGCGATGATGTTACCACTTTTGTTACTCTAGTTCGGACCATAGAGTCAAGGAGGAAAGATATCAATTTGTATCACCCATATACCAATTGGATTCAAGTCATAGCACGAAGTAGTAGAAAAAAGTGAATTTCCCTAAAGTCCTATAGCCTCTCGAAGAAAAGTACGGACGTCATCGTACAGTTCCGCAAGACTCTACTAGACTCGTTTTGGTACAATGAGATCAACGAACCTAGGGCTCTGATACCAACATTGTCACGACCTAGACCTTTGTGATTGGCACCCATACTAACACTCCGGTGGGAGAACCACTACTACAACCCAAACCAAGCAAATAATCTAAAAACCAAGGCATTTAAATCAAACACTAAGGAAAGAAAAATAGAGTTCCCATAAAATCTAACAAAAGTCTAACAGTAATAAACTAATAATGCAGAAGAATAACCTAGAACCTGAAAGTCAATGTACCAAAACATCTAACAATGAACCAAGTCTAAACAAGAAGGGATACAACCCCAAACTAATGAACTAATCAACTAACTAAACAATTGTCTAAGTCCGGAAATGGTGGACATAGACGAAAGAGAATATCACGGCAGCTCAAAAGAATTGGCTCACCCTTGAATTCGAACGACGATCACTGATCTCCTAAAATGAGATCTGTCAATAGCCGTTTGAAGATGCCATGTACTTAATAAAAATAAGAGCAAGTGTAGAATCAGTACACAACCACAGTGTACTGGTAGGATCACGCGGCTATCCCAGTAGTGCAACATAAACAAGTCAAACAACATTATAATCACATGCATATATATCAACACATACAACATTATCAACATTTACGAACAATGAACAACTTCACATTTTATATCAAATCATTGGTCCTCTCATGGAACCCAAACCCAAACCCAAACAGTTAGCATGTCGGAACGTGGCAATCGATCCCATAATTATGTCGGAATGTGGCAACCGATCCCATATTTATGCCGGAACGTGGCAACCGATCCAAGTTAGTTATACCGAAACATGGCAATCGATCCCATTCACACACCACAATCACAATCACAAGTATATCATCAAGATCATACATTTATGTCATGATTTCATGGCATTCATTAATTATCTATCTCATTTACAACAAGTGATCTTAGGCATATTTATATGCCTAAGTTGTCAATATTTGCCCATGGATTGATTAGATTGAAGAATGATCTTTAGTTATTAGCTTGATTTTTTGTGTAACTTGTGATGATTGTGCACTTACACACATGATTAGTTGTTTCAGGAACTCTCAAAGGAATTGGAGTTGGAACGAAGAAAGAAGGAGCAAAGACGTGCAAGAAAATGACTAAGTCTGAAGGCCCGAGGGACAGACGCACTATTAGACGCGAGGCGCTAAGGGCCAACATTCAGAGCCCCTTTTAGGGCGTATTGAGAGGCGCGACGCGCCATGGCCAAATGATCTGAGGCCCTTCTCAGGCGCGCTGAGAGACAAGGCGCGCCAAAGGAAAAAAATACCCATGCTGCTTGCACTTTGTCAGACACGGCGCGCCACACTGAAAAGTTCTAAGGCGAGTTGGAGGCGCGAAGCCCCACTCTTCTTCCGACTTTTCCAGCTAAAAAATCATTAAATAGGATTCCTAATTGTAGTAGGATTGGTCTCCAACTTTTCCAACTCTTATAAATAGACCCTTAGGGCACCATAGTTAGGGTTCGACTTTTATTAGGTGTGCAAGAGAAAGTATCAACGTTTGTAATAAGTTTTGATCTTCTAACTCTTGTATTTTTTAGAAATCGCATAAACAATTGTATTTTGTGGTTTTCTAATAGCATGAGTGGCTAAACGCCTTAGTTTTGGGGCAGTAGCTACGAATGGATTGTTGATTATTAAAGGCTTTTTGAATTAATTCTTGGTTGTCATTATAAGTTACTTCTATATTCTTGTTTTAGTATTTCTTGACTGGCCATCTAGAGATAAATCTATTGTCTAATCTTAAAATCGGTAGAGGAGAAGTTAGATAGACCAAAGAATATAGAGAGCTCGATCGACCCATTTGATTGAGGTGATTTGTGTTTAGGAGTGATGCCCTGACGAACAACTTGCTTGGTTACGAAATAGGATGAAATATAAATGCTCACCAGTTAGTTTGTTTATCCCCGCTCAACGATGTAGTTAGACAACTAACTGGAGTAGGGTGTATAACCCGACTCATACAATTAACCTTGTAAATCAGTAACTTGACAACTGATATTAGTTCTAAGCCGATATTATGATACATGAGATTAAGTATATGCTGCAGCCCTGAAATTGTCTTTTACTTGCTTGAAACGTCATATTAAAGTCGTTCACAATTGGTTACTTTTATTTAGTGCATATTTAGTATTAGTTATCAATCATCACAATCTCTTAAATGATTACTTTTACTTTTATTTGTAGAATTAAGTGTTAGATATAAATTGATCATAAGTTCTTTGGGAACGATAACTCGTTTCTTTAAGAATCTATATTACTTGTGCGACTATGTACACTTGCGTGTATATTGGGGAGCAACAACAAGTGTGATCAACATTGCAACATTCATACATATACAAATATCATAATGAAGCAAGAACAAGCATACATCACGCAATCATAGAATCACAACCATCACCTACCTCGAATCCAAGCCTGAATCCCCTAAGGCACTTGAATCTTCCCTTTCCGGATTCTTCCCGCTTGTTCCTAGTCTAAAAGCAATCAATATAATATAGGAATCAATAAACAATCACTAATTACCCGAATTACTAACAATTCTATGAACCCTGGATCAAACTCATGATCCCAATTATCCAAATTAGGGTTGTTTCCACCATATAATTTATAACAAAAACCTCCCCCATCAATATTCACCAATTCTATTATGTTCTACGAATTGAAAAATGGATTCGGGGAGTAAAAAGCTTACATTTAGTCTCAAGAATGGTGAAAAATAAGTAGGAGTCGCCTGAGGTTCGTTCCTTAGCTCTAAAAGTCGAAAAGTGCATAATAAGGTCGTTTAGGGATTTATTAATGACCTTAAGTTGTGTCGAGCCCGCCACAGCGGCCCTCATTCCGCTGTTGCGGCCCCGCCAGAGCGGCAACATCCAGTGCGAAAGTTGTTGGAATGAAAAAGAGAGCTCTTTAAAGAATTCCAAAATCCCCATTTTACAACACACCATCATCCCATGACACTTAGAAAATACCCGTTCACGCTAAGATCAGTTTCGGGAGTTCTAATCACCCTAATTCAATTCCGTAAAGTCGTACGGGATCCTTAACGTCTTAACTATCCACTCATGTAATCAAATTCATTAATTGATCTCTCATTTGTTACCAGATTACCCTAGACCTCATTGACTCCGATTTCGTCCAAATCTGGACTAGGCTAGGAAATCTCAAGTTACTACGAAAAAGTTTTCTAGCCCCAATTCTTTCCCCATTGACTTTTTCCTAACGACGGAATCAGGTTGTTACAATCAAACTTTAATTCAATTAAAAAATTGAACATAAATTGTAGAGTATTAGTCTTTAATATAATCCTCCCACATAGTACGGACAATCTCCTCACGTTGAACTTTATGCTGGTGAGAATAATATCTTCACCAAATCAATTCCTACTTTATCATTTATATTCACCAAATCAATTCCTATTTTATCATTTTTATTCACCAAATTTAAAGTAATAATAAATTCTATGTTAGTGAGAATAATAAATTTTTAAAAGTAATGATGTGATTATAAATTTTATTTAGATATAAAATAAATGGTTAGTAAATATAAATGTGGAGTTGTTTTAACAAAATATAAACTTGTGGGTCAATTTTTATATTTAAAAAATCCCAAATCATGATATGGAATTCTCATATCATGATTTTTGGAGAATATGGTATTCCATCTCATGTTATGAAATTATGAGATGGAATCCGCGTGAAATCGCATGTCCAAACATTGATTTCATCTCACGATTCAATATCGTGAATATGGTATATATCGCATGGCTAAACGTCTACTTAAGATTAACGAGTATTTTAATACTCCCTTCGTTCCTATTTATATGTCGCCCTTACTAAAAATAGATGGTCCTTAAAACTTGTTATTTCACAAAACCATTAAATAATATGTAATACTATTCATCCTATTTTACCCTTGAGGGCTATTAGTCTTGAAAGTATGAATTTGACCATCCTAAGAAAACTAAATGATTAATTCATGTTCATTGGTCAATTTGATTAATCAAAATAAATTAATTTATCTTCATTTATTGAAAAATTGACTTTAAGAGAACACAAAATAAGGGTATAGTAGTAAACTTACATAATTTCTTAAAGAACGTAAAATCTAAAATGATGACATATAAATAAAAATGAAAAGAGTACATACTTTCTTTAACTTGTAATCACAAGATTTGAAATCTTAGTTACTATCCTAAATTTCATGCCGAAAGCTGCATGGTTTTGGTGGATATAAAGGTAATATACCAAAAGAGTTGGTTTTACTATGTATAGTCTGTAGAAATAGATATGTATGCTCCTGAAGTATTTTGGTACAATATTTTTTAAGCATTAAAATTATTGAATTATCAAAAATATCCTCGTGAAGAAGCATATATGTTGATCAAGTATTGTCTGCTTCTAGACACTTATATATGATACTCTCTCTGTTTCTAATTACGTATCCATTTTCTATTTTTTTAGTTGTCTTAAATTACTTGTCCATTTTGACAAATCAAGAAAGGACATTTTTTTCACTTATTATTCCCTCAGTTAATTATTTTGAAAAAGGTAAAACTTCTAGAAAATCTTAAGTTTTTTGTTCATCCACTTCATAATTAATATGGGTAAAATGGTAAACTCACTATGTCAATCATTATTTTCTTAATAGGTGTGTCAATTCAAAAATGGACAAGTAATTAAGAACAGAGAAAATAGTAAAGTAATAATTTACCTATTTGCTAAAAGTCCCAAATTTTCAAGGTGCATGATTAATAATTTTATGTGAATTAATAAATAAATTGGGAGGAAACTTAGCTTTAAGACCGTCTTGTGTTTGACGAAAGGTAGATTATTGTGGTGTGTGGACCTAAGTTTCTTCATTAATTACACCTACTCCATAGCCCCTCATAGCCCCAAAGAGGGGCCTTTGAACTTTGACCTTTAGGGCACCGCGCTAGCCAGAGTGCCCCAAGTCTGTCTCTAAACTTTTAGGGCTGCCGCCCCACGCCTCTTAGTGCGCCAGGGACTCCAGTTCTCCCCATTCGTTCCCCACCTTTTAATACATGTTCCTTAGCAATGTACCTATGTTTTCTAGTTGATTCCAACACTCTGAGGTACATATAAACGTCATGAAATCATCCATAAACATGAAATCATGAACCTTGAATCCATAATCCAATTCAAGGAAAGTTAAGATCAAAGTCAAGAGAAGTAAGAGTCAAGTCAAGAGAAGTTCTTAGAGTTTTCCAAAAGTCTTTTCCAAATGTTTTAACTTTGTTTTAAGACTTAAAGCTCAAGTTGAGTAAAGATTAAAGAGTCAAGTTTGAAGTTCATTTCTTCAAAAGTATATGGGGACTATGTATTCCCAAATGGTTTAAAATGTTTTCACATTTTAACAAGAAAGGAAACCTCGATTTCCAAAGAGCCTTCGGGCTAGTTTTCAGAGAAGAGTAATCGCTTTCTAAATGAAGCAAGAGGGGAAACTTTGATTTCCAAGATAGCATTTGAGCTAAGTTTTTAAGCACTAATCTCAAATCACAGAAAGAAGTATGTTTTTAAACATAAGAGCTAATATAATATTTTTGGGAGTAGTATTGAGCACCGATATGGGGGAGAGTTCAGACAACTCACAGCTCCCTATAAACCATGTAGCCATCATGGATAGAAAAGGGTCATACTCTTTAGATGATTTCTTTAGTGATATTTAGCATAGATTAGTGAATCCACTTAGTAGTTCAGGTCTATACCCTCAGCAAGGTATAGGACGGTCCTGGCAGCGTGAGGCAAAATGTTGTATCATCATAATAGCTCTTACGTTATGGTTGTCGATTAGAGAAACTCCACAAAAGTAATTGTATTCTTAGATACACAGTTTATTTGTATTTTTACATACATCTCAGAGTTATATGTATCTTTGCATACACACAGAGTTGTCATCATGATTTAAACAACTCTTCTTTATATTGCACTTGTTTTAAATTGTTTTATATTGAAATGAGTTCAGTTATGTTGAGTTGAGCCAGGTAAGTTCTTCAGATTCCTTTCAAGCCTATGTTGTGTTTAGCATTCCAACTCGCATTCTCGTACATTCAATGTACTAATGCCAGTTGTCCTACATCTTATTATGATTGAAACGACCCCAAAAATGCCCGAAAATGTGCTTCGGAAACACCTATAATTGTAATTTCCATATATCTCAAAATCCGTGCATGATTTCGGAAATCCGACTTCATATTCTTATTCAGGGGGTCAAATTGAGTGGGAAATGGGTCTAACCCGAATTTTAGAACAA
>JAJOOF010012926.1:0-11946 GCA_029582545.1 Solanum lignicaule | reverse complement strand
ACTTTTAATAATTAAGGACGATATAGTATTAAAATTGTCATGTGATATATTCAAAGTCACAATGCTTTTTTTCCTTTTTAAATTAGTTTTAATTTACATAAGTTTCATACGGTCAATTTAAGTAAGTTTTGATATGTTTTAATACTGGGTGGTAATTTTAACTTCTTTTTTGAATTGGCTGACATTTATCTAGTTATACGATATTAATTTTAAAATCCATTTTTGTACTTCTAAAAATAAAGTACATTTAAAATCCATATATATATATATATATGTCACGCTCCGAACTAGGAGAGGTGTGAATGACACTCGATACCTTATGCGATCAAGTTAGCCACTGAAACATACCAACTAACTCAACTGTGGGCCTAGAAGTTCGGGTAGCATAACATCTAAAATATTAAGCCTGGACCATTAGGGTCATAACCTGAATAACAACAACTTATATAGACAAAGGTAGATAAGCCAAACATAATAAAGTACAGGAAGAGGTGAAGCTTACCAACTCACAGCTGAACCCCGAATCCTAGTGAAGGGGTCAATTAGAATCCCTACTTGGACCTGCACGCACGAAATAAAAATGTAGCGTCCCCAGGCAATGGGAATTCCGATAAAAATGTACTGATATGTAAGACGGAAAATAGAATCATAAATAGCAGTTATAAAAAGTATAATAAAGATACCACCTGAAACAGAAACTATGTTAGTCTCCATGGCTGACATCCTACCTTATATAAATTAAATATGCATGGTATGCTCGCATAATCGTATGCCGTGAATATATATATATATATATATATATATATATATATACATATGCATATGCATGTCATACCCAATCAAGTACTAGTAATGGTGGTGCTTTCTGATAGCAAACCGGCATCATATTCATCAACCTGTGCTCATCTGTGTCTCATACGAATAAATATAGGCAATAGGCCCCCTACCTTCCAATTATAGCTCGGGAGTAGAATGCATAACATGTCATGGATTCGTAATGCATTTGTATTACCATAATGATGCTGCCAATCTTGACCTATTGGTACTCTTGCTCTCATAATATCGTAATCACTTTCGTATCACATGTAAATGTCTCGTAGAACCTCATAAAGTTGTAGATTAAACTGGAACTGTCACGACCCAGACCGTCGTGATTGGCACTCACACTCACCCTCCGGTGGCAGAACCATTGATACTAATCAGCTAACCCAAGAACTAAACATTTAAAGATACAGAAGTAGGTTTAAATGTAGAAATAAAGTAGAGTTCCTATAAACTCTAAAAGTCTAACAATGACTATCAAACATTGTGAAACTACTCCGTAGAAACTGAAAGTCAATGTACCAAAACACCTAAAGTTCAACAAGTCTAAATAAAATGGGTACAACCCAATTAAACATACGAATATCTAACTAGAAAGTCTTAGTCCAAAAAGAGTGGACTAAAACAAAAGGAGAACTCATGGCATCCTGGAAGAACTAACTCATTCTTGAATTTGATTTGATCACTGATCTCCTAGATGAGGTCTGTCAGTAGCCGCCTGAAGATGCCTTGTACTCAACAAAGAAAGAGCAAGTGCAATATCAATATACAACCACAGTGTACTGGTATGATCACGCAGCTATTTCCGTAAGGGAAACATATACAAACAATTACAACATAGTAAACATGACATGCACAGAATATAACACATATATTGATTATCAATCATGAACAACTTAAAATTTCACATTCTCTTTAACAAGTAATTATGACAATTCAATGGTGCTCTCATGGAACCCATACCCAAACTGTTAGTGCACCAGAATGTGGTACCCAATCCCAATTCGTGTGTCGGAACGTGACACCCGTTCCTATATGTATGTGAGTACATGACATCCAATCCAAGTTAGTGTGTTGGAACGTAACACCCGGTCCATTCAACAAGACACAATCACAATCACTATCACAATGTACATTCTCAAAATCATACAATCAAGTGTCGATTTATGGCATACAATCATTCATTCATACTCATTTTCATTAGATGTGATCAATAGTGCAATATTCACATATATACATGCATTACAATGAAGCAATTGCTACAAATAACACACAAACAAAAATCAACCATCACCTTCCTCGAAATCAAGCTTGAAGAATCTTAATTCTTCCCTTTCCGGATTCTTTTCACTTGTTATAGGTCTACAAACAATCAATTCAATGCAAGGATCAATAGACGAGGCCTAATTACCTAGATTACAATCAAAATCATCAACCCTAGGCCAAACCCAAGATCCTAATATGCAGCTAGAGCTTTTTCCCACCATCCAATTCAATTCAAAAACCTCCCCCAACAATATATGATCAAGAACCTAAGTTATAAGATATCTCTCTCTTCTCAAAACTATTAAATCAAATTGACTTTGTGCATACATGTTGGAAAACCCGTGCTTTTGAATTTTCAAAAACATAATCAATTGCTCAACAAAATTAATAACAAATTTTTTTCAGAGTTGCAATGTCCCAAAAAGTTCTCCATCGCCAAGGTGTTTCAAATTTTGTTGATGATTCCGCACAAGGTAAATTTCTTTGTTTCAATGTTCAAAATATACGTAAATGCACCAACACTAGGTTATTTCCCTTTTAACATTTGTTGGTAAATTGTGTGAAATGTAATTACAATAAAATGTACCTAGAGCAGGGGAACACAATGTCGAAATTGTGTTCACAGACTGTGAAGTTGTAAATTAGGCCGGACAAAAATCATCGGTCCATCCAAGTATTACGCTTTCGATTCCACACACCCTTTGGTATACTTCTTCCTCATGATTTCTTTTCCATTTACCTTTCCTTCAACTTCTTGTGTTTTAATTAACATTCAAATTGACTTTTTCCGCTTTAGATAACATTCAAGTCCTCATTGTTGTTTAAAAAGAATGTTTCAACGTTACATAACACTTTACCTTTCCAGATATATTGTTCTTCAAAGTTTATTGTATTTGGCCTTTGAAGTATAATGTCTCGTTTGTATTCAGTATTTATGGTTTCTAATTAATTTTAGGTTGGTTGTAGTGATGAAATTTGCATGGTAACAAATACATATATAGAAACTAATTGTAATGACCCGAAAGGTCATTTTTTATTTTTTTAATAAAGTTATCATTGTACCCCTCTAATAGTTGACCGGAGTCACATTTGATTAGTTTGTGATGTTAGTTGAGAATTTTAAACTATTTAACTACAATTACAATTACATAATTAATGTGTATTCTTTTAAATAATTAATTTAGTTGAATATTTAATGGACCAAATCTTAAATTTATGTAATATCTTATTTTACTTGGCCCATAAATAAAAATGATATAATGAAGGTTTTAAATTTTTAATTCATAATTATTTCTAAAGAAAAATAAAAGAAGAAGATCGGTAGGCGAGAAATATATCTGCAGCAACGGCGAGAACAAAGTAATGTCTCATTTAAATTAGGTAAAAGTTCTTCATGCCTCAAACTGCCTATTTGTTTGTATATGTTAGATGTCACCTTATTTTATTACTAGTTTTTGGAAACATGCGTGGCACGTTTGTCCCTTGTAATTACTATAAGATTTCTATATACTTAAAAAAAATGAATTTTAGAATAGAAAATATATGTGTATTACACGCTACTCAGTATAAATATTTGTAAATGATTTAAATACAATTAAAATATGTATAAATAGTTATTCATAAATTAAGTAATCAAAAGAGAAGGAGTGTAACACCAAATTAAAGCTTAACATCAAATGGACAATCTGACAATCATAGCAAATAGTTTTACAAAATTTTAAATTTCACATGAGTTATTAGTTGTGAAGATCTCACATAATGTTTGAGGAGAATATATAAAAATTTATCAATATTCATTACATTATTATAGCATCACAATAAATTATACAACTTCAGATGTACATTATGTTCATCCTACAAATATTCAAAAATAAAATGAAATAGAGTAGACTAAAAATAATAAAATAGCTACTGAATTCTAAAACTTTTAAATAACAAAAAATAAAGAGAGAAACAGTTCCAATGGAAAAGAATGGAGGAACTTCCTCAATAACTAACAAAGCATAAATAAATTTACCTCTTTTTTATTGCATATATGATGAGCAATTACATCCATCAGCAATCATCCATCAACAATTATACATTAGAATAACTAAGTGTATGCATTAACATAAAGTGACTGTGATGAGCAATGTAATTACATCCACCAATAATCATCCATCAACAATTATACATCGAAATAACTAAGTGTATCCATTAATATAAAGTGATTTTGAAAATAATTTTTGGTATGTATACAATAAGTCATGAATTATAAAAGTCATATTAAAATTAATGATATAAATAACATCTATGAGAATTCGATTGGTTAAAGTTGGGATATGTAAAGTTTCTGACTAAAATCTATATATGTGTGCCATATTCAGATGTATGGTAATTCAAAGGACATTTTTGTTCTTTAATGTTAAAGGATATTTCAGATTTTAAAGGATATAATTTACTCTCTTTTGTTGTTACGGAACACTTTATTTACCAAACTCCATTTTAGAATGAAAACAAATTAAATATTCAGTAAATTAATTCTATTTGAAAATATAACGGATTAATACCATATAATTATTATTTAAATTTTTTTAATAATATTTTAATTTAGTGAATTTGAAGTTAAGATCTTCTCACTTATAATAATATATATACTATATATGATTAATATAGTGAAATTGTAAACAAAAAAGGAAAGAAAGAAGAAAGGTTTGAAAATTCAATGTGCAAAGGGTTGTAATTATATATATTTTTGTACGGTTTGGTGGCCATCATTGGATATGCATGGATGCCATTGACTGCCAATGATAAAGTTAATCAATATAGTGGAATGGTTGATAATTACGTTAAGGCCTTATATATTGTTCCTTATATACGGTTACATGTATATTTTTAGTTTTGTTTCGAGTTATGTTATTTGGAAAAAATAAGAACTAACCCTAGGCTTGAAACTTGAAAAATACTCCCTCTGTCTCAATTTATGTGACTTACTTTCCTTTTTAGTCAGTCTAAAAAAGAATGACACATTTCTATATTAAGTAAAAATTTGACTGTAAAATATCTATTTTTTACCCTTAATGAAATGATTTACGGCCACACAAATTTCTTTCATTTATTTTAGACCACAAGTTTTAAAAGTCTTTCTTTCTTTCTTAAACTCCGTACCGAGTCAAACTACCTCACATAAAATGGGACGGAGGGAGTATGAGAATTGACATCAAAATTAGGAACTTGATTGTAAATTGAGTGGGTTTTTGGGTCTATACTAGACCTATAGTAATATGAGTGTTGTTAGTTTCGAAATCTTATTGTGATTATTAATGTGAATAGATTGCTTTGAGTTGGAAGTACAACAAAAAAGGAAGGCTCAAGTCTCGGACTGATTGTTTGATTATTTGAGGCAAGTGGATTTATAAACCCTTGTTAAGTGTATGGAATCGTGTATTTCCTTGTGGTATGTGTTGGGGAGAAATGAGACTTGGTGATGGGTTGACTTGTGCATATTGAATAATTCTAATGATGAAAAAGGCGTAAAAAAAAGGGAATGTGATTAATTGTTGGTGTGTGATGTGTTGAGAATGGTTTGAAAAGCTTATTGACTCATTCTTGATGTTGTATCACGATTATGTTGTTGTGAATTGTGCATTATTATGAAAATGGTCATCTCCTCATTATTTATGTGAATATGTCATTTGCATTGGTTTTGAGAAATGGTTGTGATAAGTGCTATGTGAATTTAGGAAGAATAAGAAATTAAAGAGGATGTACCATTTTGAGGGATGTGTCGCGCGCCGCGACGGATACTATATTTCGAGGGACGTGTAGCACGCCGCGACAAATTCTTTTATCAAGGAACGTGTCGCACGCCTCGATGGATACATATTATCGAGGGTCGTGTCGCACGCCGCAACAGATGCATGGACAGATATGTCCCCCATGGATCCCGGACTGAGGGACATCGGGTGTGTATCGTTAGGTCAAACATGCATCACTATACTTGACATGACATTTCATTGCATTGTACATCTTTATTATTGATGAACTTAATCTTGTGTGCTGCTGATCTTGTGAGTACCTTTCTGTGGAAGTTGTGGTTGATGAATATTGAGTCTGTTGTTGAGGATATGTAATTGTTAGAGTTTTGTTGTTGAGTTGTGTGCTATGTTAATTGTGCACTGTTAAGTTGGGATGGTTTTATGCAGGTTGTAGTTGTGGAGGTTCAGATGGGGTATAAGGAGTATCTGTATTCTATTCCCTTAGCTTGTGTTTAGAAGTATACTTGTTGAGTACCGTGTGGTTTGGTACTCACCCCTTGCTTCTGCATTTTTGTAGGTTATGAGCCCAGATCTTCGTGATACTTTCTATTCTCTTCATTTCCGAGGCTTCCTAGAAATTATTCAGGTAGTTGTTTGTCATGTCAACGAATCTTCTTACTCCTGTTTATGATTTTGTTCTATTCTAGAAACAATGTCATTTGAAATTTTTATCTTTCTTTCGATTTGATTGTAATACTTTAGAGGCTTGTACACGTGATTACCAGTTTTTGGGGTTTTATTTTGAGTTGATTATGATTTCCGTATTATTAGATAGTGTTGGTCCATTTTTCTTGTTTTTACTTCCGCATTCATGATATTAGTTGGCTATTAGGATGACTTTTTTTGGTGGGATAAGACGAGTGTTATCACGTCTATTTTTGGGTCGTGACAAAATAGTATAAGAGCCCCAGGTTCATAGGTCTCACGTGTATACAAGCCGAGTCGAAGTATAGTCTAGAGGATCGGTACAAAGACGTCTGTACTTATCTTTGAGAGGCTATGGTGACTTTTATGAAAAATCTTCACTTCTTGAATCTCTATCGTGCATCATTTACCCGTTCTGTTTTTTATCGCTTAATTTCATTCTCTCTCACTTATGCGATGACTCGTGCGTAGTTCCTCATGTGAGTAGTTGATGTCGTGTATGGCTTGGATGTTAAATCTGGTACTAAGGTTGAAGTGATATACTTTTGGAAAGGATGTGTGGTCAGATTTAGAATGTCAGCGATTCGAAGAAATTGTGTGAGGTTATGGTTTGATGATGCACTTTGAGGATAAATAAACCATTAGGTTGAACAGTGGTTTTGTAACACCCCAGAAAATTTTTGAGCTAAGACTCGAGCCATCCTTCTTTATGAGTAGGATTTTATCGAGGAATTTAAAATTTCTTGAGTGTCTTAGGTCACTAGATGTAGCACCTTGAGTTCCAAAAAGAACTAAAGAGAGTTCATTCAAATCAATCCTAAGTTCCTTTAAGTTTTGGGTCAACTTCAAACGACCATAACCTTCAGTACATGATGAGTTAGGTGAGCTATAATATATCAAATGAAAGGTCTTTGAATTATCTTTCCAACTTCACCGAGTTTACTAAATTTTGAGCTCGTATGAGGGATATATGCATGTTTGAAGTCGGACTGTCCAAATAAGGAAAGTTACCCGAAAATAGTAAGGGGTATTTTGGTTTTTTCCTTACCCAATCATATTTATTTCATTTTTAGTAAGGTTTTAGGGGTCTAATTAATCTGATTAGGTTCAATTTTATAATCCTAATATACGCCTAGGGTTTTAGTTGAGAGTTCAAGAAGAGAAAGGAGGAGAAAAGAGGAAAAGATCAAGGCATTCGTCGAGATTCTTGAGAATCGTTACAGATTTTCGCCATGGGTTTGATCCCTAAGAAGTATGTAAGTTTCCATAGCGTTGGGTTCTTTCACTCACGCGCCAATCATGTTAATTCCAGTGTTAAATCCGTTCTACAAAGTTGAAGGTTTGATGTTCTTGAATTATGTTCTTGAAATTGGCTTTCGTTCTTGAGTTAAGATGAGATTGATAAGTTCATGAGGAAATCGTGTTGATTTTAGAGTTTTGTTTGATTAGATTCTTGTGTACATATCTTAGGTATCTGAATCTAAAGAGAAATTGAGAAAAAGAATCGAATCTAGGCAAATTAGGGTTAGAAAACGAGGAAGAAAAAGTTGGATAGAAAATAGGTACTAGGTCCGCAACGCGGACCTATTCCTTAGAAGTGAAATTTTTCTCTCTGCGTCGCAGAGAGATCGCAGACTCCACTGTTTCAAAAATTATTTCGACCAAACATTATAATTCATAACTGGATCGCGGACTTGCCCCCCAGATAGTGTTTTCAACTGTTTCTCATGATTAACTATCTAAAACACTTTTAATCATCACGACATCTTTCCTATCACAAATCATAACCTTGAATTCATAATTTAAATTCAAGGTAGAGTTAAGAGTTAATTTGAGAGTTCTTCTGAACATTTTGAGAAAGTCCCTTAGAGTCTTTTTGAGGAGTCTTCTACAATTCTAATAACTTGTTTCAAGACTCGAGCAAGTGAGTATGAGAATGAGGAGAATGTATTCATGAGTCTACTTTATCATCACGAGATCCTTCATATCATGAACCATAACTCTTGAATTCATAATTCACATTCAAGAGAGAGTTAAGAGTAGAGTTCAACAAAGCTTTTGAGTTCAATTGTGAATCTTTTGAGATGAACTATCGATTTGAACTATGTTTTGAGAAAGTAAGTATGAGAATGAGAAGAGTCGTATACATTAGTTTCATATTGTTGTGGAAACCCTTGAGTCGAGTCGTTCATACTCATAAATTTCTCATGAACTCCATAATTTTAGTATCTTTGATAGGAGTAGTATCTTCAAGTTCAAAGTATTGAGTTCATAACCCTTTTTGAGATTATATTCCTAATCATGGGACTATTACATCTTAACCATGAAGTCCTTGAGTTGAGTAGTTCATGCCCATAACTCCGCATGAACCCTATAAATCGAGTAGTCTTGAGATGAGAAGTATCTTTGAGTCCTTGAGTTGAGTAGTTCATACTCATAATTCAGCATGAACCATCTGAGTTGAGCATTCTTGAAATGAGTATTATTATTGAAGTTCTTGAATTCCAAGTATTGAGTTCCATCTATGGTTATTGAAAACCTTGAATTTTTTCGTTCACATCCATAATTCGGCATGAACTCTATTTTAAAAAGTTTTTTGCAAATGCCTAAAACTTGTTTTAAGACTTGAGTTTTGAATTGAGTAAAGAGTAAAGAGTGAAGTTCATTTCTTCAAGTATATGGGGACTATGTATTCCCAAAGAGTAAATGTTTTCACATTCAAACAAGAAAGGAAACACCGATTTTCAACAGAGCTTTTGAGCTAGTTTTTCAGTAAAGAGTAAATGCTTTCACATCTAAGCAAGAGAGGAAACAATGATTTTCTAGAGAACCTTTGGGCTAGTTTTTGAGTAATTATCTCAAACCATAGAAAGAGTTATATTTTTAAGCATATGAGCTAGTTATATTTTGGGAGTAGTATTGAACACCGATATGGGGAGATTTCAGACAACTCACAGCCCCATAAACCGTGTAGCCACCATGGGTAGAAAAGGGTCATATTTTTTAGATGATTCCTTAGTGCTTTTTAGCATAGACTAGTGGATCCCCTTAGTAGTTAGGTTTTATACCCCCAACAAGGTATAGAACTGCCCTGACAACGTGAGGCAACACACTGTATCATCACATAGCTTATCAGTGATGGTTGTCAGTTAGAGAAAATTCCACAGAGATATTTTGTATTCTTATATACACAGTTTATTTTGGATTTTCATATACAAACATAGGTTATATTGTATCCTTGGATACAAACTGAGTTACTATTGTATTTTTCAATACATTGAGTTGCTTTCTACTGTTTTAAAAGCTTTCCATATATTGCATTTGTATTTTTGCTTTATATTGAGTTGAGTATCCAGAGTTGAGTACCTAGATTCGAGTATCTGATAATTGAGTTGACCCTTATTTCACTGAGTTGAATATCTTATTGTTGAGTTGAACCTTATTTTACTGAGTTGAATGTCTTATCTTTGAGTTGAGTATCTTATTCTTGAGTTGAGTTTAGTTGAGTGAGTTGAGAAGAGGTAAGTATGTTTCTTTTCCACCAGTTCAAGCTTATGTTTATTCTTCGGAATTCCCCTTACATGCTCGTACATTCCATGTACTGAGCCATTTGACATGCATCATTTCATGATGCAGATACATGTACTCATGATCATCAACAATTGTTTTGTTGATACCACATGTAGTTTGAGTTAGCTATGGTGAGCCTCCTTGCTTCTGAAGGGTTCCACTTGTTTTACTCGAAGACCATTGCTGGTCCCCAAGCGAACCCTCATCCTGGCTGACTACAAGCAGAAGACTAACTCAAGCATGCAAAAGCTTAAAAATTGAATAAAATTCATGAAACTGAAATACAAAACTTTAACTCAAATGAAAAACTCTGAATATAAAAATAATATTCAACTCGCCATAAAATAGGCAACTTAAATCTTTAAAACATTTAATAAAATGAATAATACAGACTTCTCAACTATACTGACTATCTATGAAGCCTCTAACTGATAAAGATGAAAGTTGGGACAAGACCCACGACATCCTGATTAAACTGAAAAGTAAATGAAATCCTCCGAAAACAAGGAGGCTCACCATAGCTAACTCGAACTCCCGGATGTATCAACGAATCTCCTGTTGATGATCCTGAATACCTGTGTCTGCATCATGAGAAGATGCAGGCCAAATGGCTCAGTACGTGGAACGTACGAGCATGTAAGAGGAATTCTAAAGCATAAGCATAAGCTTGAAACTTGATAAAAAAGGAAACATACTTACCTCTTCTCAAACTTACTCAACTCAAGGAATACTCAAGGATATTCAAAACTACTCAAACTTACTCAACTCAGAAGTACTCAAGGATAAGATATTCAACTCAATAATAAAACACTCGACTCTTGGTACTCAAACTCTGGATACTCAACTCAACATAACTGAACTCATTTCAATATAAAGCCGTTTTAAAACAAGTGCACTATAAAGAAAAGTTATTTAAAACATGATGTCAACTCTGTATGTATGCAAAGATACAAATAACTCTGAGATGTATGTAAAAATACAAATAAACTGATGTATATAAAAATATAAGTACTGTTGTGGGAGTTTCTCTAACCGAGAACCATCACATAAGAGCTATTATGATGATACAACGATGTCCCTCACGCTGGCAGCGCATCCTATACCTTGCCACATGTATAGGACCTGAACTACTAAGTGGATCCACCAGTCTATGCGAAAAAGATTCATCTAAAAAGTATGACCCTTTTCTACCCATGATGGCTACATGGTTTATGGGGGCTGTGAGTTGTCTGAACTCTCCCCCATATCGGTGTTCAATAATACTCCCAAAATATACTAGCTCTTTATGTTTTAAAAACATACTTCTTTCTGTGATTTGAGATTAGTGCTCAAAATCTTAGCTCAAAGGCTATCTTGGAAATCAAAGTTTTCTCTCTTGCTTCATTTAGAAAGTGATTAATCTTTTCTGAAAACTAGTCCGAAGGCTCTTTGGAAATCTCAGTTTCCATTCTTATTTAAATGTGAAAATATTTTAAATATCTTTGGGAATACTTAGTCCCCATATACTTTTGAAGAAATGAACTTCAACTCTTTACTCTTTATTCTTTGCTTAACTCAAAACTTAAGTCTTAAAACAAAGTTAAAACGTTTGTAAAAGACTTCTTAAAATATGGTTCATGCCAAATTATAGACGTGAACGACTCAATGCAAGGTTTTCAATAACCATAGATTGAACTCAATACTTGGAACTCAAGAACTTCAATTGTCACGACCCGGGAGCACCCCCTAGTCGTAACCGGCGTACTCGACCTCGAAGAGGTCTAATACAAGCCTCTTAGCATTCATTCATCGCATAGACACTAAAAACATAATGAATTTAAAACTTTCTTTACCAAGAAAACATTTA